>JBAPGN010002994.1:0-17767 GCA_037355405.1 Vitis amurensis
AAAACAAAAAAAAAAAAAAAAAAAACAACAAAAAAAAAAAAAAAAAAAAACAAAAAAAAAGAAGGGGAGGAAAAAAAAAATTTTTTTTTTGGCGAAAAGGTTTTGGGGGGGTTGGAAAAAAATTATTTTCAAAAATCCAACAAAGCCCCCAAATCATACCTCCCCAAAAAGTTTTCAAATTTGCCAATCGTCCTCAAAAGCATTCTTTTAAGAGCCCCTTAGCAGTAAAAAAAACAGACAAGGGGAGGGAGATCAATCTCCTTGGAAACCCACACATCTCTGAGGAAAAACAGCAGCGGTAATCAATGGGCCTAAAAAGGAAGTCCCAATGAAATTTTTTTTTGTTATAGTTTTTTATAAGTTTTTTATTATTAATATTAAAATTTCTTTTAATAAATTTTAATTTTTCCTTTAATCTAGTTTTTTTATTTTTGGTCTTAATTCAAAAGTCAATTTCATGATAAATTTCAGAAAAGAAATCATGAAAGGTTGAGGAGAAAGCTCTTCAAAAGCAGAACAGGGAGTAAGGCAAGGACAAAGAGCATTTTAATTTTCAAGGTGCCAAATTTTCCGCACACCTGAATTTCAAGGTGCGAAAAATTTTCGCACACCCCTACCACAAGGTTGCGAAATCCTTTGGGCAACAGAAAAGCCATTTTCCGCACACCCTACCTCAGGTGCGAAATCATTCAGGTGCGAAACCCCTTTTCAGAGGTGCCGAATTTCCTAAAATCCAATTTCCGCACACCAACTGTGGACAGGTTGCGAAAAATTTTTTGCACTGGTGCGAATCCTCTCCAGGCACAACACGTGTGCCAATTTCGCACACGCTCAAGCTGATTTTTTTTCCGCCCCCGGTGCGAAACAGTGTGCGAAAAATTTCCGCAACACCCCCTATTCAGGTGCGAAAATTTCGCATCACCCCAGTTTCAAGGTGCGAAATCCTTAGCATAAAGGGTCCATTTTCCGCACACCCAATTCTAGAGGTGCGAAAATGGCAGGCCCATGGTGCGAAAATTTCGCACGGTAAAATTTTATAGTTCTAGAAAATTTAAAATAGATTTTAAATTAAAATTTTACCCCCGAAATTGTGCCTCCAACGTTCAAAAAACGTACTTTTCGATGCCCTTGGCAGATTTAAAACGGCAGATAAACCCCTTAAAAACTCATTTTCTATTTAAACCCTTGAGGTCCAGAAGCTCAAAGGACTCTCCCGCGCACCAACTGAAAAACCTCTGGAATCCCGAATAGTCACTTACCTTCATTTCGGCCATGGCGAAGACCAGAGGAGGCCATTCCGCTTCCCCATCCTCACCGAGACCTCGACACAGCCGAGAACGCCATGGGAGCGCGCACCTTCTCCTCCTCGTTCAGCCCGGCCATCCCCCAATGAGGAGGAAGCTCCTCTCAAGCGCAGATAACCCCACCCGGAGGCCACTCACGGGCCCTGTGCCATCAGCCGAGCAAGCCGTGAGCTCTATTTCTCGGCCACCAGCGAAGAAGTCCAGGTTCTCGGGTCCTGGAGAGCCATCTCACGCATCTCAGCCAGAGCCAGTTTCAGAGGAGCGTCGGATTCCTGTGACAGCCTTTGAGGCCGTTATTAGGCGTCCCATGCTAGCCGGACCACCGATAGGGGAAATCTTGGATTGCAAGAATAGATCATTTCATCTCGACGACTATTTTGATATAGAGGCCTTCAGACAGCCAGCCGAGAGCTCAGAGATTCATTCCGACTGCTGCAGAGGTATCACATGAGTCTTTCTCACTCCTAAGCAATTCTACTATCCAGAGTAGTTATAGATTTTTTATCAATCTATGACTACTCGAGGTCTCCTGCAATCCTAACCCTCATCCAATTTACTAATAGACGGACGCAAAGGCGTGCCATTGGAGCTCGTACATTGCTTTGAGGTCCTCTCCGATACCATATGAGCCTGTGATTTCAGGCAGACCTCCCAGGAGTGGTCCTCATTTTCTCAGAAGTGACATTGGTTCGCATTATGTCCAGGGGGACTTCTAAACCGCTTCAGTATGACAGGAAAGAGAGCTTCCATCTGGGATGGCTCCTATTGATGTCGCTCTCTGCGTGCAACCTATTCCCCCCTGTCAGCATACAAGTCCAGAGGAGCGGAGATATAACTTGAGGCAGTATTTAGGATTCTGAGGGCTATTTCTTCGGCCTCATCATTTGATTATGACTCTTCTTTCTTCACTTTGAAGAGAAAAGTCCTCAGAAGAAGCTTCAGAGGGCAAGATGGCATCCCATTACTATTCCCTCAGACTCCTCTGCCAGACTTTTAGACACCTGGGGCTGTCCGAAGAGCCCGTCTTGAGAGGCGCCGCCATGCGAGAAGGAACTCTCTCTCGACAATGGCATATCACTTGGTAGCCTATTTTGGCACCCAAGGAGCCCCAGTTGTGCCGCAACCCCCAGAGCTTCCCCGAAGACGAGCAGCTACCTCAAGCCCAGCAGATGAGATCTCACTGACACTACATCCCCTGCCCCTAGCAGCACACACCCAGTGATAATGCCCAGGCTAACATCCTTCTTTCTCCTATCACTTCGGATGCTCCAACCTCATGCCAGCTACTCCAGCACCTCCTCCTTCAATCTGAGCCCACTGTCACTGTTTTTATGAGGAGTTCAAGAGCGCTTAGTGCGTTCAGTGCAGACCCTGAGCACTGCTCAGGATTCTATCATCCACCAGATGGCCACTATTCGTGCACACCATGGATCGATCATGCCTACTTCAGTGCTCAGCATACCATCTTCCATGCAGATTAGCAGCATCTGATAGCAACTCCCTCTGGGCATGATAGGTCTGCACCATCCAGAGCGCTCTAGTGCCAGATGAGGAGAGTTTGCCAGCTGAGCAGACATACCAGAGGAGGACGACTCCAGAGTCAGAGCCATCACTATGACCCCCCTCAATCTGATGTTTTAATGTTTTACTTGTTTTTTAATATTAGACTTGTACAATCGCCATCTTTGCATATGTTTATAACCTGGGATTGGAAGTATTCTTGAAAATCATGCTTGTTATAGTTCTGACCGCAAGTAATATATATATATATATATCCTTTTTTATTATATGCCCTTTTCTCATTACTCCTTTTGTCTTGCCAACAATGTGTTTAAAGCACTCCTTATCCTTTACAGACTCATACAGAGACTTTTGTTCTAACTTCAGAGGTACACTTCCTCCCTTATTTTTAAACGCCTTTGAACATTGAGGACATGCTTCAAGCTTGGTTGGGGGAGAGTTTGAGAAAGGAAGTTTTGTTGTTTAATTCTAAGTCATTTTGGTATTTAGTTGATTTTTTGCCTTTAAATTTTAAAATTTTTAAAAAGTTTTTGAATCATTCTCTATGGTTGTTTAAAGATAATTTCTCAAAAATAAAAATAGGCATAAGTCGATGTTTTAACTTAATTATTTACATCTTAGAGTTGTTTATGCTTTCAAGTTGATAATCTTATTGAAGCGCGTCTTTGATTTCAAACTTACTTACTGATCTTTCTCCATTTTCAAGCTTTAACAACACACTGTGCAACATTAGATCCCGGATTAATGATGTTAAACTTTCTCACTTCTAAGCTAGAAATTTTGACTTGTCATTACTTAACCTCTGCTTTAATAGTGTTTGGGAACCTCATAACAACCCATGAGTCTTTGAAAAAAAAAAAAAAAAAAAAATGAAAGAGAGAGAATAAGCTTCTATTCTTTCCTTGAAACCTAAGCATGGAATCCGAAGGGGTGCGAAAGCCTTAAAACCCGATGCCCTAAGTCGAACCTGATTGGTTGGGAGTCTCGATCCTCTGCTTGCTACATAGTTAATTTGTTAAGAGATAGTGAGTAAAAAGAATTTGTGAATAAGAGTGCGTCTAACCTACTAAGAGTTGATTAATTTTGCAATGTACAAGCATAAAGCTTAGGTTGGAGGTGAGGATAGTTTGTATATACTATAATCCGGATAGCTAATCTCATTAACACTTAGCTTTTTTTATGGAAGAGTTTGATTTGGAACCTTGAGAAGTAAGATTCTTGTTGAATAACTTATTGCATAATCTCTCACTCTTTGTACTTTTTTGTTTATAGTTTAAAGCTTTGATAAAGCTCCTATTGCTTTTGAATTTTCATATCTTAGTTCACCATGTGAGATGTATTTTGGAATATCAGCCATGCACTCCAATTATTTTTTGGAATTGAATTGCATGACTTCTTTTATGTATATTTTTACTTGCTAGTTTTTCCTCTCCTTATTGCCTAAGGACTAGCAATATGTCGGTTGGGGGGAGTGAAATACTACTCTCAAACCATTGCTATTTTTGTAGCTTGTTAATTAGCTCTTTTAAAAACCCTTGAGTAGTAATTATTACTTTAACTCGATTAACATGTTAGGGACCCTTGCATAGATGTTCTAAACCCAATTGTGTTTAAGTTTTTGGTGCTTTTTGATTAGCTTTTATGCTCACCAAAGCAATTTAAGAATGAAGGGAGAGCTATTTATAGTTTCTTGGCAAAGGCTTTTGGATAGCTTTAGATTTTAATGAAGAAATCAAGCTATGGCCTTCATACATCCTTTGCCTTAGCCGTTCAAAGTTTAACAAGGAGATAACAATGGAGAAGAAGAAATACAGGGGATGAAAATCAGGGTTACACTATTACAGCTGCAGTCTTTAGTGCCTTTGAGCACTTCCGAGTCCATTGTTTCTATATACCATTTCGAAGCTCAGAAAGTCAAGAATCCAATGGTTCAAACCATGTATGATTTGGAGCTGAAATGAGGAAGATACGGACTTCGCAAGACAACTGCATCAAGCTGAGGGACAATTTCGCACACCACTGTTTAAGGTGCGAAATCCTCAGTCCACTGTGCGAAATTTTCGCACACCTCAAACCAACATGCGAAATTGGAACTCAGCGTGCGAAAATTGGATATTTTTTGCCGATCTTGTTCTTCTGATATTTTTGTGTTTTAAATTCCATTCTTCTTCCTTGTATCAACCAGCTCATTCGTAATCCTTAGCTAGGAAGTATCCAAGGAAGGGTAAAATGTAGCCTCTATATTATTTCTCTTGTAAATCACTGACAATGTATCTCGGGGAGCTTTCTCACAGGAGACCCAATGTAAATTAGTTACTTAGGTGAATACAGAGATCTCTTTTGCTTTCATTTTCTCTCTTCTATTTTCTATTTTCTTGCAGCCAAACCCCTCTGAGGATGTTCCCAGAGGATGAGAGGCTAAACATTAGTTTCTTGAGTGAAGGAAGCTAGGTGAAAGTCCAAATTAAAAGGTGGAAAGTTCCGTGCATTGAATTCAGGTGGTTGGAGTCCATAAATGGCTTTAAAGCCCAAGTTTTGTCTTAAATCCCTTAGGATCACTTGACTGGCCAATACATGGTAAAGCTTAAGGTCTCTGTGGATGCTTATTGCTAGATCCATATCAGTCCATTAGTTATCATATACGAGCCAGTGGAAAGTGATTCAAGGTGATAGTCCATAGTGTCTTAAGTCCATTAATGGACCTTGACTACCATCTCTAGTGACTTTTTATGGATTAAAACTTCATTGTCAAACCTATACCGGTTCGGGAAATAACTATAGGTTAAATCCCCAATGCGAGGAGAAAAATCCGGAATTTTCCACTTTGCATCTGGAACTTGAACCTAGCAACCCTTAGCTCCGGGAGACTTTCTTTCTTCCACTTTTTACTTAGTTCTATGTGAGTTTAGTTTAAATCACCACTTTCAAAACAATTTTATTTTCTTTTAAATTTAAAGTTTGTGTTAAAGGAAATCATCATAATCAATTTCTAATTTAGAGGCTATCATTGGTAGAGTGAAAACCCATCCCTGAGTTCGACCCTAGAACTGCTATACTATAGTAGCTTTGCTACGCCAGTATAAGGTCATAGGTTTTATAAATGTTTTTGATTAAAAGACCCGGCTGGGAAGTCAAGCGTGAATCAGTATCCAGAATCGATTTTTGGTTTTATATATATATATATGATGCTCGTATTTCTCCTTATCTCTTGTATGTTTTCTCATATTTATATTTATATTACTTTGTCAATTTTGGGACAAAAATGAGGATCATTAATTTACTTAAAAATGGGGAGTTATAAATAAAGTGAGATAGGGTGATCATATAAACTCCTTAATTTAGGGAAAGTTAGTTATTTTTTGAATTTTTAATTCATTTAATAAGGGAATTTAATTGAAACATTAGAGGAAATTAAACCTAAGCCATTGGAGTAAACCAAATCGACTGAGTAAAGTATAACTTAGATAGTTTAGAGAGATACCTAACATGGATATTTCTTTCAAAATATCATTGTGTGAATTGACTAATCTCAATCATAGAAGTTTCTTCCCATGGTTTTCCTTGTATATATTCTAATTGGTGAACTACACTTTATTGTTGATTTATTAGGTCTTATCTAGCTTCTATTCTATTGAGTTGATTTGCATACATATATATTCCTCTCGAACCTTGCTTTGTACCTTGGTGTCACTAAAGGAATCTGTTCCTTTTTCATACTTTCACAAGGCACCAAAGCAAAACCTCCAACTTTCTTGTTTTTCTTTCATGATATTATTTTTATCTCTCACACTACTATTTTACCTTTGGTATAGTTTTTTGTATGTGTACAGGTTACAAGGTTGAAAGATAAGTACTACAAAGTGATGCAAAACATTCCCTTAGTTTAGTTTTAATTGGGCGTTAATGTGTGTTATGTAAAATCCTTTATGAGAGTTTGGGTTGCAAAAGAGGAAGATTGTTAGGATATTGAGTCTTGTTTATATGTTAGCAATTTTGTTCCCTTTTATGTTTGGCTATAAAAGTCTTTTTAGATAGTAACTTGCTCTCCATTGAAAATCAAAGGTTATTGTTCACCTAACTAGGAAGTCACAAGTACGTCTAAAAAGGTTTGGCTTGTGTCGTATTAGGTTTCTTTAAGGAATAAAAAGGTTTAATATCATTTTTAGACTTAAAACATTTTAAAACGATTTTTCAAAAGAAACAGGGGTTGCTCAAGCAGTTAATCCTACTCAAGTGATCAGCCCGCTCGAGTGGTAAGGCTCGCTCAAGCGAACTGCTCAAGTGGTGTAAGTCCACTCAAGCGATCATGACAATCTTGACCAAATTAGAAACATATTTTGGATGAACTTCCCTCAAACTCTATTTTGGAAACTTAAGATATCGAAACTCTTTGGGTTTTTGCCTATAAATACCTCCTCAATATCCCCTTGAGGGTTAGAAATTATGGAGATTTTTCGGGAGATTGAAAATATATCATTTGAGACACCTCTAATTCTTGAGAGAGGGACTCCTTGAGAGAAAGCTTAAATTGTCACACCATTCCCAATCTCTCATTCACGGATTTGATATTTGAATCTTGGGTTGAAAATCTTAACCCCTTCGGAGTAGCCAAAGGATCTACTAGGGAGCAATAAGGAGTTGTTGAGTCGAGGTTGTGGATCAAGTTATAGGTTCTATAGAGGAAGTTTTTAGGGTAAAACAACTAGGTAAATCTATGTAAATTGATTTCGAATAGTGGATTTAGATTAGTAGGTCTTAGACCTAATGGTTTTTTATTTCCATAGTGTTTAGAGGTTTTCCACATAAAAATCATATGTCTCCTTGCATATTTTTATCTTACTGCTTAAATTCCGGTTTATGATATTTATAACATTTTGATTGATTGGTTATCTTAGAGGTTATGACAGTTATACCTATAACCAATTATTGTTTTTCGTAACATCTCTCAGGTTATACTTTGGATATTAATAATTATATTATTTATCCCTAACCAATTGCACAGTATCCCTAAAAATTAAAAATCATATTTTTATATACCTAAAGATTCTAGGTATAACCCATCTAGTTATTTGGGATATCCCTTATATCTCTTGAGATAAAGTTTTGGAATAACATATAAATTTTTATTTAAAAATTTTAAACCACCCATTCACTCCCCCCGTTGGGTGTTCTTTATTGGACTTTCGATGGTTTTTCATCTTCCCTCCTTCACGGTTTCTAGCACAAGAGAAAGGTAGGCTTCTCTTTCATATGTGGATGGCTAGGGTTCCTCTCTTTGGAATCTCAAAAATCTAAGAAAGAAAACTAACCCCTAAGGTTGTTTATATAAACTTCCCTATAAGCTTAAGTGACTTAAGCCCAAATTAAGCTTGGATCACTTAATCAACCCCATTTGAATCCTAATTAATTAATTAATTAGCTCTAATGGGCTCTAATTAATTAATTATCCTGATCCAAAAAGACCATTCATAAGATCTAGTGCAACCTTACATTTTTTACCAAAAGGTCCTTTTGAACACTTATGAATTATATATCGAAAATACTCTTAAAGTGTATGTCATTATGAATTAGAAGCTCAAGTCCCTGAGGACCACTAGGACTCATAAGAAAATACTAGCTGCCTCATAATCCAATTATAAACTTGACTCAATACTCCACTAAATAGAATCAATTGTATTCTAGTATCTTATGAAATTACAATAAGACAAAGCTCAAGTCTGTGACCTACTATCCATTGCATGCAGACTCCCATGAATTGACATCTGTAATCTAACAAGGTAACATTATCAACCAATCAAAATAATCTTTAAGTTACATATCCTCTTATTATGTGATCATATAACACACTTTAACTCTAAAAAACATATATCAAATTCCATTAAAAGAATTGTTGCGATCATAAATTTCATGATCACATGTTCTTTGGATCACTTAAAGGGACATACTATCTCAATCACATGAGATATCATGTTGCCTCTATTGAGAATACCTATTGCCATCAATGATTTCGTGTCTAGCTGGTGTACCTTGATTTTGGCCCTCAGATAGGAGTAATCAACAAAATTTATAACCTATATCACCATGTACTAGGATAGTCTCAAC
The DNA here is from genome assembly GCA_037355405.1 of Vitis amurensis. Classification (NCBI taxonomy): domain Eukaryota; kingdom Viridiplantae; phylum Streptophyta; class Magnoliopsida; order Vitales; family Vitaceae; genus Vitis; species Vitis amurensis. The sequence continues at coordinate 8,928 of JBAPGN010002994.1, forward strand.
TAGTATAGCATAGTGGCTCTAGGATCGTTCACTGGGAAGGGTTTTCAACTTACTATTGACATTAATTCAAAGTTGAATTGATGTTTTTTCATTTCAAGGTTAGCTTTAAAAGAAAACATAATCTTTGGTTGAAAAATGATTGGTTTTAAGCTAACCAAAACTAATAGTAACTGAAATTACTAATAAAGAAAAGTGTTTCTTGGAGTTTTAGGATCACTAGGGTCAAGCTCCTAATACAAAAACAGAGTTCCGGTCACTTGAATCTTTTCCTCGCATTAAAGAATTAACATATAGTTAATTCTCTAATCGTTGTGGTACAGATGCTTCCCTTTTATGGATTCAAACACTAAATGCCTCTCACTGATGCATCTTGCAATGGCTCATGCCTCTCATCTAGCATTTACCATTCAAGGTGATCATTAACCTTGGATTTCCCTTCTCAAGCTCGTAAAAGATAACTAATGGATATCTGCTTGGAGTCCAAAAGCTTACCAAGTGTTGGCAATTCTAGAAAATCCTACCTTCAAATAACCTCCTAAAGGCTCGCAAGAGATAAACTAGTAAATCTCAATGGACGGAGATCACTTGCCTTACCAAGTGTTGGCCCAAGTGATTTAAAGGCGTTTTAAGTTAAATAAAAACATAGAAACCATTAACGGGTCACACTTTCTCTTCATTAAAAGTTGAAACAACAAAACTTCCAATTCTTGCATTCGGCACCTTACCCAGCTACCTTAGCTCCAAGAGACAAAAAGCCTAGCCACTCATTCTCTGAGGAAACATCCTCAGAGCTTGTTTGGCTAGTAAGAAAAATACAATCAAAGTGAGTAGGTAAGGCAGAGCAAAGCTCTGTATATTACTTCCTTCAAAACTATACAAAAAGTTGTCTCTGAGAACAAGCTCCCGATATGATGTGTAAAGAAAATTACAAACTATATATATGAGGTTATTCACACTTTGTTCTTACTTATTAACTAAGGAATCCTATGATTGGTGGATTACAAGGAGAAAATGGGGATTTAAACAACAAATATCTGAAAAAAAAATCTAAAAGAGTCGGTCGTAAATATCTGGAAGCACTCAGGAGGATTTCGCAGGCATGCAAGATGGGCTGCGAAATTTCGCAAGCTGAAGGTCTCCATTTCGCAGCCAAAGGCTGATTTCGCAGCGATCACCTTGTGATTTCGCAGCTGCGAAATTGGCCTTCAGCTTGGTGTGATTGGCTTCCAATGGCTCTAACTTCTTGATTTCAACTCCGATTCATGCACCGTTTGAAGCGTTGGATTCTTGACTTCCCGAGCTTCGAAACGACATATAGTATGCATGAAATGGACTCCAGGAAGTGCTTTAAATATGTCCAATAGTTTTTGTCCTCTTGAATTCTTCATGTTAGATTTCTCTCTTTGCTTTCCCTCCTTGCATTCATGATTTGCTTTTGGCAAAGTGATTACTACCCAAAAAGTGCTATTTTGCGCTTTTAATTCATTATTGTTTTAAGCACTTTTGTGTAGTAGTTCTCCATCTTTATTCCAATTGGCATGAGAAAGGAAAGTTTCCCTCTCAACCAAGCCAAAATCCCAAGGGTGTTCATGAAGTTGAAACCCAAGATGGGGAGTCTTCAAAGTTGAGGGAGGTCAAAGCTGTGATCATCTTGAGGAGTGGGAAGGAGGTTGATCAACCCTTGCCTAAGGTGAGGCAAGATGAACAACTCATGTCAAAGAGAACCTTGGTTGAAGAGAGCAATAACCAAGAAGAGAAGAGTGGGAAGAAAAGTGCATCCAAATCAAGCATTGAAAAAGAGCCAAGGATAGTGATTAAAGAGGATATGATGAAGAAACATATGCCTCCCCCTTTTCCTCAAGCTTTACATGGAAAGAAGGGAATCAAGAATTCATCAGAAATTCTTGAAGTTTTGAGACAAGTGAAGGTGAATATACCCTTACTTGATATGATCAAGCAAGTCCCCACATATGCAAAAATTTTAAAGGACTTGTGCACGGTCAAGAGAGGGTTACATGTGACAAAGAAGGCATTCCTCACTAAGCAAGTAAGTGCCATCATTCAGAGTAAGTCTCCATTTAAGTATAAAGATCCGGGATGTCCCACCATTTCAGTCAACATTGGAGGGACACATGTGGAGAAGGCTTTACTAGACTTGGGGGCAAGTGTAAATTTGCTCCCATACTCTATGTATAAGCAACTGGGACTTGGAGGATTGAAGCCCACAACCATCACTCTCTCCTTAGCTGATAGGTCGGTAAAAATCCCAAGGGGGGTGATAGAGGATGTTCTAGTTCAAGTGGACAAATTCTACTATCCTGTGGATTTTGTTGTGCTTGATACTGATCCCACTGTTAAGGAAGCAAATTATGTGTCAATCATCCTTGGGAGACCTTTCCTAGCTACCTCCAATGTCATCATCAATTATAGGAATGGGGTGATGCAGCTCACATTTGGAAACATGACCTTGGAATTAAACATATTCCACCTATGCAAGAGGCATCTTCACCCAGAAGAGGAGGAAGGATTGGAGGAGGTGTGCTTGATCAACACCTTGGTTGAAGAGCATTGTGACAAGAATTTAGAAGAGAGCTTGAACGAAAGCCTTGGAGTTCTTGAAGAAGGGTTACCTGAACCCTCTAATGTGCTAGCCATCATGTCTCCTTGGAGGAGACGGGAAGAGATCTTACCACTGTTCAATAAGGAGGACTCACAAGGAGCAGCTACGGAGGACCCTCCAAAGCTTGTTTTGAAGCCACTTCCTATTGATTTGAAGTATGCATATTTGGAGGAAGATGAGAAATGTCCAGTGGTGGTTTCTTCAACTCTCACAACTGATCAAGAGGATAGTCTTTTGGGAGTCCTCAAAAAATGCAAGAAAGCCATTGGATGGCAAATTTCTGATCTGAAAGGGATTAGCCCTTTGGTGTGCACCCACCATATCTACATGGAGGAAGATGCAAAACCAGTGAGGCAGCCCCAGAGGAGGTTGAATCCTCACATGCAAGAGGTGGTAAGGGGTGAAGTTCTGAAGCTACTTCAAGCAGGGATCATATATCCCATTTCAGATAGCTTGTGGGTGAGCCCAACCCAAGTAGTCCAAAAGAAATCTGGAATTACTGTGATCCAGAATGAGAAAGGGAAGGAAGTCTCTACACGTCCTACCTCAGGATGGAGGGTGTGTATAAACTACAGGAGGTTGAATTCAGTGACTAGGGAAGGACCATTTTCCATTGCCTTTCATGGACCAAGTCCTTGAGAGAGTCTCAGGGCATCCTTTCTACTGTTTTTTGGATGGTTACTCGGGGTACTTCCAAATAGAGATTGATTTGGAATATCAAGAAAAGACAACTTTCACTTGCCCCTTTGGTACTTTTGCCTATAGGAGGATGCCCTTTGGTCTATGTAATGCACCTGCAACTTTCCAAAGATGTATGCTAAGCATCTTCAGTGATATGGTGGAGCGCATCATGGAAGTCTTCATGGATGACATTACTGTATATGGAGGTTCTTATCAGAAGTGTTTGTTGCATTTAGAAGCTATTCTCCAAAGATGTATTGAGAAAGACCTAGTGCTAAATTGGGAGAAGTGTCATTTTATGGTACAACAAGGAATTGTCTTAGGACATATAATCTCCAAGAATGGCATTGAGGTAGATAAGGCAAAGGTGGAGCTAATTGTTAAGTTGTCACCTCCCACAAATGTTAAAGGAATTAGGCAATTCCTAGGACATGCCGAGTTCTATAGGAGGTTCATTAAGGATTTCTCAAAAAATCTCAAAACCTCTTTGTGAACTCTTGGTAAAGGATGCCAAGTTTGTGTGGGATGAGAAATGTCAGAAGAGTTTTGAGGAACTGAAGCAATTCCCACAACTGCACCAATAGTGAGAGCCCCAAATTGGAAATTACCTTTTGAGGTAATGTGTGATGCAAGTGATCTTGCTATGGGGGCTATTTTGGGGCAAAGAGAAGATGTAAAGCCCTATGTGATTTATTATGCAAGAAAAACTTTGAATGAGGCTCAAAGGAACTACACAACTACTGAGAAGGAGTTGTTGGCAGTAGTTTTTGCCTTGGTATAGTTTTCGTGGCCTGATTTGGTAGGGTCCTCCTATAGTGGTGTTCACTGACCATTCGCTTTGAAGTACTTGCTAACCAAGCAAGTGAAAGGCAAGATTGATAGATGGATCCTTTTTGTTCAGAATTCAATCTCCAAATTTCGGGATAAAGGGAGTAGAAATGTGGTTAGCTGACCCCTAATACTCAAGCCTCTATGACCACCGATAACATCTCTTGACACTAGTGTGGGCGTCCTGGAAAGAGAGGGTCACAAAAACCTTGATTGGACACTTTCATAGCTGTTTTCTAGTGAAGGAAAAATGACTCCCATTGCAACTATCATGACAAGGTGATAGATATTCCTTATTGCTCTTGTTCAGGACATTCCTTATGATTTTGATCCACACAATTGAGAAAGGCTCCTCCAATAATTAGCATGGATCTTAGCAAGGACATGCCCTTTGTTCTGGGGCACTCCACTTCACTTTTGGATAACTTCTTCCAGTAACCAAGTATTTTCACATGTGAGAATCCCATGGACTTTCTTCTTTATTGACCCTGAGAGACTCCTCTGGGAATCATCATTGGTTAGGTAGGCCAATGTGTAGTCATGTGTACCAGTCTTGAAAAATGGTAGCTTGACCACTTTTTATCCCTTTTATATTCCCGGATTTGGATGATTGAATTCTTTGAAGCAAAAGGATCCATTCTTATCAATCTTGCTTTGGGCATCTTGCTTGTGTTTGCATAGACTCAGCGGATATGTTCTATGTACACCACTATAGAACTCCTATCCATACGACTCGGAAATCCAAACATACCCAACAACCTCCTATTAGATACCACGCATATTTTTCTTAAATTATCAATATTATTGTTAATTTTTATAATGTTCTCTGTATTATATTTTTTTATGTTTTGTCTTTGAATGTGTTTTTTGTTTTTTGTTTTTTGTATAACTGGTTTTTCATTTCTTAATTATGGTATTAATATTTTTCTAAATTTTATCTGTTTTATATTTCAAGACTTGTGATAGCACATGACTCACATGGTCTACCTATCAATGATGACTTCCCTGAGGAGTCTCTCATGTCAATAAAGGTAGCTCCATGGTATTCTCACATTGAAAATTACTTGGTTACTGGAGAAGTTCCAAGTGAGTGGAGTGCCCAAGACAAGAGGCATTTCTTTGCTAAGATCCATGCCTATTATTGGGAGGAGCCTTTTCTCTTCAAATATTGTGTGGATCAAATCATAAGGAAATGTGTTCCTGAACAAGAGCAATCAGGAATTCTATCCCATTGTCATGATAGTGCATGTGGAGGTCATTTTGCTTCCTAGAAAACAGCTATGAAAGTGATCCAATCAGGTTTTTGGTGACCCTCTCTTTTCAAGGACGCCCACACTATGTGCAAGAGATGTGATCGGTGTCAAAGGCTTGGGAAGCTAACACGCCGAAATATGATGCCCTTGAACCCCATCTTGATAGTGGATGTCTTTGATGTTTGGGGGATAGACTTCATGGGACCATTTCCAATGTCGTTTGGACACTCCTACATTTTGGTGGGAGTGGATTATGTCTCTAAGTGGGTAGAAGCAATCCCATGTAGGAGCAATGATCATAAGGTGGTTCTTAAATTCCTCAAGGAGAACATCTTTTCAAGATTTGGAGTGCCTAAGGCCATTATCAGTGATGGAGGAACCCACTTTTGCAATAAGCCTTTTGAGACTCTTCTAGCCAAATATGGGGTCAAGCACAAGGTAGCTACACCTTATCACCCTCAAACAAGTGGCCAAGTTGAGTTAGCCAACCGGGAGATCAAGAATATATTGATGAAGGTGGTGAATGTGAATAGGAATGATTGGTCTATTAAGCTCCTGGATTCATTATGGGCTTATAGGACCGCTTATAAGACCATTCTTGGAATGTCTCCTTATCGCCTTGTTTATGGCAAAGTATGTCATCTCCCAGTAGAGGTCGAATATAAAGCATGGTGGGCAATCAAGAAGCTCAACATGGACTTGACAAGAGCCGGGTTAAAGAGATGTTTGGATTTGAACGAATTGGAGGAAATGAGGAATGATGCTTACCTCAATTCAAAAATTGCAAAAGAGAGGTTGAAAAAATGGCATGATCAGTTGGTAAATCAGAAGAATTTTGCCAAGGGGCAAAGAGTCTTGCTTTATGACTCTAAGCTTCATCTTTTCCCGGGAAAATTGAAATCAAGGTGGACGGGTCCTTTCATAATTCATGACGTGCAATCAAATGGAGTAGTGGAACTACTCAACTTCAATAGCACTCGAACTTTCAAAGTGAATGGGCATCGTCTCAAGCCCTATATGGAATCATTTTCCCGAGACAAGGAGGAATTCATCCTCCTTGATCCATCTCTAACATGAAAACACTCAGTTCATGGTTGAACTTATTCTCTTCAAAGACTAAAAAGTTCATCCTCTTTTTGTTCCTTTTTGCATTAATTTTAGTTTAATCTAGTTTTTTTTCTTATGTATATGCATGTTTTGATTTTTATTTTTGCCCTTAAGTTCATTCTAATGTGGTTTGCATTGGTTTTTGTGTTAACATGTAGATAGGAAAGCTTGAAGAATGAAAACAAGGGAAAACAGGGGAGAAAAGCCAAGACACAGCAAAATTCGCACCACCCAATCCTCTGGTGCGAAATTCGCACAACACATCCCCCTTGTCCAAATTCGCTTTTTATGACCAATTTTCAAAAGCATGCTCTTGGTCCCTGCCCAAAATCTCAGTGCGAAAATGCACAAGAATGCGAACCTTGTGTGAAATTGCCTTTATGACTATTTTCAAAAAAAAAAAACCATGCTCTCTGTCTTAGAGAACCACAGGAATGCGAAAATTTCACACTTCACTATTCCTTGTGCGAAATTCGCATTTCTCTTTAAAAGCCATTTTCTCTTCTTCAATTCTCTCAACACCTCTCTTCCGATCACCCCTTTCCATCCACAAGGTCCTCTCCTTCATCATCCCCCATCCTCAACCCCACCATGGCAGCCCATCTCAAGAGCTTCATTCCATAGTCGCGGCCAACACTATTCACAACAGTCCGCACCTTCCATTTTCAGCTTTTTCTCCTCCTTCCACCATCAAAAACCCTTCATTTCTTCACTCAACACTCCAAATTCATCCCTAAACCCAACCCAACCTTGATTTTTCACAATCAAAACCTCAAGCATAGATTTCAAAGCCACGGTTTCTTCATAAGAAACCCATTGCCGCCGGCTATGGGAGCTTCAAAATCTCTCATTCTCTTCTTGTAAAGCTCCCATTTCCAAGCTTAACCACCATGAAAAACTCCTTTCCTACCTCAGCCAGCCTTTCCCACCCTCAAAAGCCAAGAATTGTTGCCATTTGAAAGCATCACAATTTCGCATTTGCACGGGTGAATAGTGCATTGTGCGAAATTCGCACAACACATTTCCCTTGTGCGAAATTCGCACCACCCTTCCCTTGTGCGAATTTTTGAGATTCTTCATTCCTACCCTCCCCAATCCCGAGCCTCTGAGCCTCATTTCTTTGCTCCATTATGCCTAAGACCCGAGGAGACTATGCCTCAGCTCCCCAGAGCAGTCAGAGAGCTGCCCCTGTGCGGGCCCCACTAAATGCACCCCCACATTTACCTGATTCTACCCCTCAACGCAGATACCATATGAGGAGAGCATTTGCCACGCCTGTGGCCCCTACTCAGATTCCACCTAGGAGTCCTCCTACAAAGAAGGCTAAGACTTTAGAGCCAAGAGAGTCCTCTAAAGCACCTCGAGATTCACAGTCTCAGCCTCCTCCCACCAGGCGCCCTATCCTCACCAGCTCGCCCATTGAGGGCAACTTCGATTGCCGATCGAGAGCATTCCATGTCGAGGCATATTTTGATCACTCTATTTTGCGACAGCAGCCTGAGTTGGGGGATTCATATCGCCTACTTGAGAGGTACCATCTTGTACCCTTTATGACTCCACCACAGTTCTTTTATCCTCGAGTAGCTTTAGACTTTTACCAATTTATGACTACTCGTGGCGTCTCGGTACCAGCCTCGATCCTTTTTACCATTGATGGACGCCAGGGTATTTTGGGGGCTAGACAGATTGCTTAGGCTTTTCATATCCCTTATGCACCAGCAGATCCCGCTGCATTTAGACACTAGGCCCCACTTTCTGAGTGGGACATGGTTCGTATACTATCTCGAGGGACATCTTCAGAGATGATCATTATGAGGAAGGAGTTTCCCCCTGGGATGCTCCTAGTTGATGTGGTGCTCCGCAACAATCTTTTTCCTCTTCAGCATAGAGTGCAGAGGCGAGGGGCCATTCTAGAGGCATTATTCCGTATCTCTGAGGGCTACTACTTTGGCCCCCATCATTTGATTATGGTCGTCCTCCTCCATTTTGAGGAGAAGATGCATAAGAGGCGTCTTACGAGGGCAGACACCTTTCTTTTACTTTTCCCTCGGCTGCTATGCCATGTTCTGGCACATATGGGTTTCCCTGCAAACCCTCATTCTGAGCCCCACCGCCATTGTCGAGAGAGCTTCTCTCTTGACCAATGGAATCAGGTATGGCTCCATCAGCATTCCCCAAAACTTCCCGAGCCAAGGGAAGTCCCTCCACAGCCTTTACCATCTATATCTGCTCCGTCCACTTCAACTCCCTCGGAGCCCGTACCAGAGGCAGCATCGTCTGATGCCCCACCTGTTGTTCCTCCTACCTCAAAGCCGCCCTTAACTATCCTGGTGCAGATATCGTGAACTTGC
>JBAPGN010002994.1:21959-38614 GCA_037355405.1 Vitis amurensis
TATCGTTTTTTTTTTTTTTTTTTTAAAAAAAAAAAAAAAAGCATCAATTCTATTCGATTATACCAGATTGATTTGTAGGCAAAGGTTGAGTTTTTCGCCTCGCCTCAAAAATCGTGAGTTAGGCGTTCAAAAAATTTAAATCCAATGGCACAAAAGCTAAGAGACCCTACAACACATCCAGGAACCACACAGAGCAAAGAAAAAAAACATTTTTATTTTTATTGGTTTCCATGGGTGGTTTGTATGGATCTCCAAAAATCAAAACGAGGAAGAGAGAATCTTCCCGAAATGGAATGCGGGAATGGGATAATGGGAATCAAATGAGGGATGAATTAATAATAATAGTAGAAAATATTAACCTCATTAGATTAGTACCTGCGTTTTGAATGAGAGGGCAAGAAAAAAATTGGCTTTTTTAGGGGATTCTCTCTTGTCGAAGGCCGCCAACACCTTGTGAGAAGGAAAATGGCTTTTTCAATGGGGCCGGTCAAGAGGAAGGAATGGCTTTTGATTTTAGATTTAGTATTACAAATATAAAAACAAGGAAACAAAATTTATGCGAACAATTTTCCCTCCCTCTATTTAAAAATATATATTAATTGTCCATTTGATTGAAATCATAAATTTCACTTTCTATAGGCCTATTTTTAGAAATTTAAAATTAATTTCATAAGATAATATATAATAATTTAAATTATTAAATATATAACAAAATATAATCGGTTAAAATACGAAAAAAAAAACTTACTAACAATATTTTTAAATTTAAAATTGTAGTTTTAGAGAAAAAAATTAATCTCAAATTTTTAAATATTTTGTATAAAAAATATTTGCCCATTTCTTCATTTAAAATGAAATAAACATTTAAAATAAAAGTATTTTTAAAATTTTGAAAATAAATATTGTCTCAACAAGATAGGCTTTTCCGCTTCATCTAAACAAACCTAAGAACGCATATCAATCATTTTTGATACTAAGTCCTTTGCAATGTCATATCTATAAAATATTTTTATCATAAAAAAATTTTTGAACTCAATTTCTAATTTTTATAATTTCAAAATGCATATTTATTATTCTTAAAATTGAAATATCGAATCTACCGATATATATTTGTTTATTATTTTTTTTTTTGTTTTTATCATATCTATGTCATTATACATTACAAAAATAATTTAAAATGTGATATTCTTGCTATTTTTATCATTTTTTACAGTTTTTTCCAACAATTCCTATGAATGTTAAATGTTTTTCGTCCACCGATATTTTGTTGAAAAATATTTCATTTGATATTTCTCTGATATTTCTGATTATTGCCTAAATTGAAATTACCGATTATCCGTATTATTGTATTTTTATCCTTGGATTTCTAATTATATATTATCAAAAACGTTAAATATATAGCAATAAGTTTTTTATGATTTTTTCCTCCTTAACACTTTTTTAATTTTCCCGCTTTTTAATTTTTTTTTCTCCACCGATTGGGTGGTAATGTTCAATATTTTGACATGCTATAAGTAGCTAACAATTTAGGGATAATGATTGGGGATATGACAGTTTCTCCACTTCTCCACTTCACTACTATCCTATAGCCTATAAATAGCCATCCACTTCCCATCTAACCTGCAACAGCATTTAAGCACTTAGATAGTTAGGATGCAGATAACATGCGACTCCACTACACAAAATATTAAAACTTATTTTTTTTAAATCTATTATCAGAAATAATTGCCAAATACAGTCCAAAGTAGTAATTCCTTTTTATGAAATTGGTCTTTTAGAAAAATGGGGTAAATAATAAAATTTATAATTTTTTTCTTTCTGGTTTTTACCATTTTTATGTCTTTTAAATTAAGATATATCACTCATTTTGTAACCATTTCTTTTTTTAAAATTTGATGGTTACAAAAATAATAAAACATAAAGGTTCAAGCAAGCATTTAAAATTATTCTCACATTTTATAAAATAAAAATCTATTTCAACTTAAAATGTTTTTAAACTGTTTTTAATATTTTAAATATATTTTTAAAATAAATTTTATATTAATTTTTATATTTAATATTTGCAAAATAAATTGTCACGCTTAATAGGAAAAAGAGTCAACATAAATTGGGTATTCTAACCAAAGAAAAATCAATGGTGGTGTCTATTACAACTTGGACAAAAGACAAAATGATTATTTTTGGAAACAAGTTTTTATTTGATGCAGATTGAAAAATGCTTTTAAAATTAAACAATTCACCAAATAAACTTATTTTCGAAAAATAATAATATTGAAGGGTGGGGAAAACAGGACCCTTACTCCTAAGGCTTCCTAGCTCCCTTAGAATGAGTAAGGTTGCTTCACATGCAAGTAAAAAACAATCACCCCATTGCTCACACGTGACCCGTGAGGTAATTACTTAGTGGAAACTGTGGAATTGTTGGTTTGTTTTTTTTGACCGGATTAACTCGTGCTTTTTTTATTTATCAAAATGTCTAAATGAATTTTAAACAATTGAAAAATCAACTGACGAGTTCTGTACTTTATCTTTTTTTTTTTACTAAATTAAAGTTCTCAATGGCCATTAGGAACATTGTCGGGAATCACTTTATTAAAAAGTCAACAATTAACATGTTGCATGTTTTTGCCATACAAGAGCAAATTTTAAACTACTACACACGCAACATGCATGTTTACTATTTTTGAAAATTCAAACGTTTTGGGTATATTTAGTAACAGTTTTCAAAAACTTTTTAAAAAATGTTATCTAATGTTTTATGTGAAAACAAAAATATTTATTTTAAAACCTAAAATGTTTTTAATCTGTTTTTAATATTTTTTTAAAATAATTTTATGTTAATATTTATTTTAATTAATTTTATATGTTTGTATAATATTTTTAAAAATACATAAAAAACAAGTGAAAGATAATTAGAGAAATCTAAAAGATGTTATCTAAAAAAATCATATTTTTTATTATCAAATGTATTTTTTTTTTTGTTTTTTGTTCTAGAGAACAAAAAAACTATTCTCAAAAACAGTTATCAAATAGACCATTTCTATCCTAAAACCAACAAAAATTTTAAAAATTAAAAAAGCGCTTAAAGTAATATTATTTGGGCATCTCTTTGAAATTATAAAATTGAAAAATACTAGTGAAAGCAAATGAACCCTAAGTATTAAAATATAAAGATATAGCATAAATGAACTGGGATAGAGTTGAAGTATGAATAGACTTAAACCTGGCTTAATAAAGTGGCTGACAAAAAAACAACTTTAGTTTTATACTACCGTATTAAAGTCTAAACTAAGAAAGAAGATTATGTATATACGGTAACGTGTTTTTTTTCTTAGAATATTATAAACCCTTTATTTTGTTCTTTTGACACATTCCATATAGGATTGTCCTCCTACATCCTTTGATGCTTTAATGTGCAATTGTGGTTATTTTTTGAGTTGTTTTTAGCTCTTATTAATTGATGGTCCACCTAAACCCTATATCGATGACTAGTTTTGGATTTTCAATTAGATATTTTGGAGAGACTAAGTGGATCCCTATTTCGTGTGTAGTGATCCTTAATTATTAATTTAGGACTTTGTTTTTTTGATTGAGTTATAGCATATTTAGGTTTGTTAAGAATTCTAAAATCTTAATTCTTACAAATAAATTCATGTTTTAAAATAATATAATAATTGATATCATATTCTTTAAAAATATAAAATACAATAAGGTTTTGATAATGAATTGGAATGAGGTATTTTTTTTTTGTTAAAGAATGATTTAATAAGATTCAAGTTTTTTTTTTGTCAACTTTATCTTATAAATTATAGAAATTGAGGTATTAATCAATATATTGAATGATTAAATTGAGAAATAATATGTTAAGATTATTAAATATATATTCAAAGCTTTATTTTATGATAAAATAATTTTATTTTTTAACATCACAGGAATCCTAAATCAAAATAAAGATTTGAGTTTATTAATATATATCAAAGCAATTCTTTTTTTAATACTTTATGAACCAAAACACAAATATAATTGAGTTTATTATGGTTATCTAATTCATGTCTTAAAATATAAAACAAAATGTGTTATTTTTTTTTTATAATAAACATGCCAAAATAATTATTATTTTAGATATCATGAATCATAAGTAAAGTGTATATGATATTAAAAATCACACATCAAAACATAAATAATTTAATTTTGTAAATCAAAAACAAATATGCAACTTGTATGATTTTATGAAATATTTATACTTAGCTTTCATATAATTTAAAACATACCAAACACACCTTAAACTAACCCATGCATCAACCGTCCATCAATATTCTCCATAGGTCGTTAGCCTAGCTTCCCATTTCTCTCATCCATCAATTGTGTTTTGTTGCTACTTGCTACTGCTCATATTTCAGATGGCTTAAAACGTATCTTAACCCCATACCACTCTCTCTTTAAAGCTTATTTTTAGTTGCTCAAGACAAGTACTTCAGACCATGCCATACCCTGCAACACCCTATTCTTTAGGCAATAAAAAAAACCTATCTCTGCCACCTTCATCAGACATCAAACGTCTTTCTTCTGACACAGCCCATGCTTTGGGCTGCCCAAAACCATCTATCATAATGAATAGCCACCCATGCTTCCCATCCACTAATTCTCCCTCCTTATCCCTCCGCACATGCAACATTTTGATCAGCAGCACCCAGCCTCACTATGATGTCGTCTTCTTCTTTCCTTCAAACTGAACACCATAGCAGTTTCAATATGCAGCAAATCATCCGTGAAGAGGTGGCGAGGATGGCTCGACCCAAACGTTTTTTGGTCATCATGTAGAACTCGATTGTCAACTCCATCGAAACTCACCGCGGGGAATCCGACATGCAACAACAAGAGAATCCGATAAGCACTAGACGAATGGGATGTGTACCAGCAGAACGTGCCATGAGGAGCAAAAATGACGAGTGTGCAGCTGAATTGCAGCAAGCTTCAGCCTTATTCAACCCACAACTCGTTCCAAATGCTAAAAGGACTTCATGGATGATGGTCTCTTGAGGTTTGCCCAAAATTTTGCTGTTGCAGTTCTTTAATCCCGACAGGTTTTCCCTTTCATGGATGACTTTTTTATTTTCTTATCTTGGGCCTTTAGATTTAAGATTTGTTTTCTTATAAGTGATTTCTTGGTCTCATTATGCTGTTATATTTGACATTTTTGGTTCATTCCTGATTGGAATATTATTCTTTCTTATATTTTCTTTCCATTTGGCATAACAGAGTGTTTGCCATGGATTCATATATGATCTTATTGGATTTTAATATAGTCATCATTTCAATTACAAATATTTTCTCTGTTTATCAATTGTAGTGCATAATTTTTTATCTTAGTTATTTTAGTATAGATGAAAAGAACTTGAAGTTTCTCTTCTTACTCTGAAAGTAGGAGTACTGAAAATTACCCATCAGTCCATGTGAAAAGGTTGTGGGAGTGAAAAAATAAAGGAAGATGGGGAGGAGAGGCAGAAGGTGGAGAGTGGAGGCATGAAGGTGGGGAAGAGAGGCAGATCACCCAATAGAGAATAGAATAATCCTTCCCTTCAACAAATGGGCCATGTTCTCTGCTCTTCGATTCAAAGGCCCCATTAAATAAATAAATAATCTATTACTTTTCACAACCCTACCTATGTTCTGTGGCCTATCAGATAAAATCCAAGTAGTTAGATTCACAACTCTAACACCCTCATCATGCCCTCCACCAGCTCCCACCCAAAAAGAGATAAATTATATGATTGTTTCTACTTTTATTTCGTTTGTTGTCAATAAAGGAATTATGATAAGTAATTTTCAGATTTTATGGTTGTAGTGACTTGTAAGTACTAATTCTTGACTCCTTCATTTTAACCTTATACTTCTACAAACCAAAATATGATTTTTGGGTTTGGTTAGAAGCAATTTAAGGAGGAAAATTGATTTTTAATTTAAAATTTAAATTTCTTTTTTAATATTCTTTTATTTTTAGTTTATCAGAAAAAATTATTATATTTTAGAATAAGGAACTAATTTTTCATTCCTACATTTTGAAACATTGGATTATGTGATTTTGAAAGTCAAATTGATTATAAACAGGAAGGGGCTAAGGGTTGGATGGGTGGAAGGAGAATCATGCATGGGACAGTATGAATATTGACACAAAAAAAGATACTTCGAAAAAAAAAAGGGGGGGGGGGGGGGGGGGTTTGGTGTAGTTTGCATAGATGCACGAGGAAGCTGATTGATTCCCAATGAAAAGGTATAAGAGTAGAAAAAGAAACAGGAGCAAAGACTTTAGTCTGACAAGGGGAATTGTTTTTTTTGAAGGGGAATTGTTTTTTTGATGGTAAAATTCCATTTTCCACCACATTTCCCATCCAAATCAGGAACCTGTACAATGATGCCATCGCACATGAGGAAAATCATCTGGCTTTCATTATTTTATGCTTGTATTTTTTGTGGCATGTGGCATGATGTCACTTGTCCAGGGGACGTGAACGCTACTTTCCAAATTTGGTTTTCCCTTTCCACCACCTCCTGCTTCATCCTACTCATCCATAATCCATCTCTCTCCCCCACCAAAAGATACCCTGCAAAAACAGTGTCCTGATGTCACTCCTGAGCCTAAAACACAAGCAACCCTTGAACATGATGTAAATATATTTACTCAAATGCTTGTATGCATAATTCTATAAAGTTATTTACTAAATTTTTATTTTATTAGAATGCATCATAGTGTAGAGACTGTCTAAAGATTTCCATGCATTTATTTGCAAGATCAATGTCAATAGGCAAACAAAAGCATTGGGATTTGGTACGTTAGTTTCTATATATGTAATATATTGAACATGGGTAACTACAAAACAAAAAAAAAACTATGTGAGATGAAAGGATGTTGAATAAAATAAATGCATGACTAGGTTGAATTGGATGATTTTACAATCTCAAATGCCCTTTCTCGTACAAAATGACATCCAAGGGATGTGTTTACTTAATGTGTGGGAGTAATGTTCCTACTCTAAGGAATGCAAAAACCAATAATTAAATAAAATTATTATTATATATTTTTAAAAATTATTTTCATTCTAAAATTTTGTTTTGAAGGGATTACAACTTCATCTTTAAAAAAAAAAAAAAAGTGAAAGAGTTTAGAATTTAATTTGACATATTTATATTTCATTGACTAGGTATAATTATTAAGGATTTGATATTTTTAATATTATTTAAATTTGATAAACAATTATTAATATTAATATTTATATAAACAAAATAAAATAAATTTATTAATCCCCCTTACATGTGTTGATAACTACTTTAAAATCAAGTGAAACCCACAAATATTAAACCAACTTTCATTTCATTTCATTTCAATTATCATCATAAATTGATATGGGTTTGCTCAAAAACACATTATTTAAAGTGTCCTTTTCTTTAAATTTCACTTGCCTCATTCGATATTTGAACTAAATACACTTAATCACTGAGAGTTCAAAATTGAAACCCTTTGATAAGGACACACGCTAACAACCCCCTTGATAAGACGGTGATGGTTGAACACTGGTATAAACTTTAGTATGAGTAATACTCAAGATGGAGATAAGCATGTTGCATGGAATAGATCAAACACAAAGGTGTACCTCTAAATGGTTAAACCCTACAATGAATAGAATATGAATGTCTAGACACTTAATGGTTTTCATATGAGATGACTAACTCCTTGCAAATGTTATTTCATAATGTTTCCAACATAGCTAAAAGACAATGATGCTCTCTCCTCATGCCAACAGCATCAACCGCAACCTCTTATGTCATCAGCTTGGGTTAAAAAAATGAACCAAAGAAAGAAACAAAGAAAAAGGAACTTAACCATAAACCAGTCTTCTGATATTGCTAATCATATAAAGACTAGCCCAGGCATTTCATAGTATAGTAAAATTGATGTTTCACTAAATATTCATCAGATAATTAAATCCAATTGAATGTTTTCCAAGGCAATCTCTTAGCAAAAGTAGCAATAACTACAAACTCTCATTATGCCAGACCTACCAACATAAGTCTATTTTATTTGGAAAAGAATGGTATTGCCATTTGGTTTCGGTAAGTCTAGCAACTACAAAATGGACTCTCTTCAAACGTTTAGTTTCAAATTAAGCAAATGGCTTGCTTCAAATATGCAATCAAGTCAACCCGTTCCTGAGGCTTCTTTAGTCCAGGGAACACCATCTTTGTTCCAGGATGTACTGCATAAAACAAATTTTACAGAGTTATTAGTTACAGAAAACAATGAAAAGGAAGTACCTGAAAAAAACAAATTCCATCTTTGTAAAAGGATATCTTATCTTCCTTCGTTTGTGTTGTATCCACTGTAGTTTGTAGTTACCATGTTCAATGCAGAATTATCTTATTTCTGATCATTATACAAATGCCTTCTGGGATAATTGGATAATTGAAATAGGAAGTCATGTTACATCATTTAATAAATGTCATAAAAATATATTTATATCAGATTTCCACAAATTCCAGATTTGAATAGGAAGTCATGTTACATCATTTAATAAATGTCATAAAAAATACAAAAAAAAAAAACAAAAAAACAAAACAAAACAAAAATAAAAATTTAAACCCAATAAAGGATATATATTTGCATGGAGAATAAATATTTAATCCAATAAATTTTCATAAAAACTATTTGTACTTTTCACAAAAATTTTAATGGTGGCCTATTAGGATTTTCTTTCAAGTTGCTTCTAGATGGGAATGGGTCCAGATAGAATTAAAAGAAAAACAAAAGAATTGAAAGAAAAAAAAAATGAGAAGTGAGATTTTCAATATTTACTAATATAACCTTGATAGATTTATAAATGAAATTACATTGACTTATAAATTATTTGTCAAGATAGCTTTTACCAACCTTGACATAAGAATATTTTAACCATATATATTGACTTATAATTTTTCTATCAAGATTGTATTACTATACATTAAAGAAATTTTTAGCAAATTCCATATATGTCATTATTGCCTTTATTTAGCTACCTTGACATACAAATATATTAATTTTATATTGACCTATAAATTCTCTGTCAAGGTTGCATCATCATAAGTCATGGAATAATCACTGGAATTCATATATGTCATTATTCCTTTTAACTAAGTTTTATATGTCATAGTTGTCCATTTAAATAAAAAATATTGACATATACTACTTTAAGTAAAGATAATATATGTCAACAATGACCCTTTTTCTTGTAGTGTATGGACATCATGAGAAATGATGAAGATCAAGAACCAAAAATTGTGGATGAATATCTTATTCGTCCCCATTGCAGTCATGCCATTTGATTCTGGCTCAGACAGGTGTTATCAACAAAATTTATAAAACCTAAATCACCTTACACTAGGGTAGCATAGCTAACATAGTATAGTGGCTCTAGGATCGTCCATAGGGATGGGTTTTCATCGTACAGTTGACTTAAGTGAAGGAAATAAAATGGTGATTTTCCTTATGAAAATTAGCTTTTAAAGAAAATGGAATTGTGGTTGCAAAGATTGATTTTAATTTAAGCAAAAACAATAAGTGAAATTAACTACAAAGAAAAGGTCTCTTGGAGCTTTAAGTCACTAGGATTGGGTTCCTTAGGCAAAAGGGGAGATTCTAGATTTTCTCCTCACGTTGGGGACAACATAAAGGATGGTTATCTCCCGAACTGTTTTGTATTTAGCAATTAAGATTTGATCCAAAAGGTTCATGAAAAATGGTAATTGCTTCCCATTAATGGCTTCAAACACTAAAGACCCTCACCTTGAACCACCTTCCAATGACTCGTAAATGATAACTAATAGACATCCATGGATCTAGCAATAAGCATCCATAGAATCCGAAAAGCTTACCAAGTATTGGCCATTCAAGGTGATTTTAAGGGATTTAAAGCTAAACCTTGAAATAGAAACCATTAATGGTTTACAACTACTTTCATTTAGAGCAAGGGCAACTCCCACATTTTCATGCAGGTCCTTCACCTAGCTTCCATCACTCCAAGATGTAAAATCTAGCCACTCATCCCCTGAGAATTCATCCTCAGAGGTTGCTTGGCTAGCAAGAAAAGTGAAAACAAAATGAGAAGGTAAGGCAGAACAAAAAGCTCTGTGTATTTCTTACTACGGGAATTTACAAGTGTTCAATGAAAAAACATAAACATCACATCCCTCTATCTCTCCCTTTATATATATTGTTACCTCAAAAATATATAAAAAGATATAAAAGAAAATATCTAGGTTGGTTATAAGGAGAAATTAGAAAATTACACAAAATATTTGAAGATAAAAATCTAACGGAGTCGGCGCATAGGAAGATTTCGCATGGTGTGCGAAATTCTTTGCCTGCCTCTTGTGGTTTCGCATGGTGTGCGAAATTTTGCTCAACCATGCGAAAATGCTGGTTGTTAGATTTCTTCCTCTGGTTTTCTTCCTTGCATCTCTGATTGGCTTGGCAAAGGGTTACAACATGCTCCAAAGCTTGGATTCTTCATGTATTTGAGCTTCAACTTGCATTGCTATTGATTTCACAAAATTCTCCCTCTTCTTGGCTTGTTTCAATGATTAAAAAGCTACCAAAAACACCAAAACTTGCCCAAAACTTATTAGTAACCCTTGTCAGGTTCTTTAATGTGCCAATTGAGTTAAAAGGTATTAACTACTACTCAAAAGTGTTTAAAATAGTTAGTCTCAAGCTATAAAAGAGTACTTTTTTTAGTAGTAATCAATGTAGAAAAAGGAATGATTCACCAAAATGAAAAAAAACAATCAAAATAGAGCTAAACTCGTTAGCAAAACGAGAGGTATTTGGTTCAAACACTTAGAAACATAAAGTTTGTTGGATATCAATGGGTCTTTGTGAGAAAGTGAAATGAGAATAATAAAATCATAACATATAAAGCACGACTTGTTGCTCAAGGTTTCTCTTAAAGACCTGGTATAGACTATGAGGAAACTTATTCCCCTATAATGGACGCAATCACATTTCGATACTTAATAAGTTTAACAGTCTTAGAAGGACTAGATATGCATCTCATGAACGTTGTTACAACTAATCTATATGGGTTTATAGATACTAGTATATATATGAAAGTCCTTGAAGGATTCAAATTGCCTAAAGCAACTAATCCAAAGCCTCGAAACATGTACTCAATCAAACTACAAAGATTTCTATATAGATTAAAGCAATCCGAACACATGTGGTATAATCATTTGAGTGAGTATCTGTTAAAAGAAAGATATGTGAATAATCCAATTTGCCCATGTGTTTTTATCAAGAAATTGGAAATTGGGCTTACAATAATTTCAGAAGGAATTTGAAATGAAAAATTTAGGAAAAACAAAATATTATCTTGGCATACAGATTGAGCATTGTTCAAATGGAATGTTAGTCCATCAATCCACATATATAGAGAAAGTATTAAAACGATTTTATATGGACAAATCACATCCACTTAATTCCCCCATGGTTGTTCGTTCACTTAAAGTGAATAAAGACCCATTTCGTCCTAAAAAAGAAAATGAAGAATTGTTTGGTCCAAAAGTACCATATCTCAGTGCAATTGGTGCACTAATGTATCTTACAAATTTTACTAGACCAAACATAACATTTTTAATCAACTTGCTGGCAAGATACAATTTTTCCCCAACTAGAAGGAATTGTAGTGGGATTAAACATATATTGCAATACTTCCGTGGAACAAGTGACATGAGCTTATATTATTCAAAAGAATCAAAATTTTAATTGATTAGGTATGCAGATGCAAGATATCTTTCAGATCCTCATAAAGCTCGATCCCAAATGGGATATGTCTTTACTAACGGTGGTACAACAATATCTTGGAGATCAATCAAGCAAACAATGGTAGCCACGTCTTCAAATCATTCAGAAATTCTTGCAATTCATGAAGTAAGTTGTGAATGTATATGATTAAGGTCAATGAATCAACATATTCAAGAAACATGTGGATTACCTTCCATCATAGGCAATGCAACCAAATTACATGAAGATAATGTTGCTTGTATTGCACAAATTAAATGAGGATTCATAAAAGGTGACAGAACTAAGCATATCTCTCCTAAATTCTTCTATACCCATGAGCTTTAGGAGAAAGGTGAAATTGATGTTCAGCAGATTCAGTCATGCAATAATCTAACACATCTATTCACAAAGGCATTACCCTCAACCACTTTGAAAAGGTTAAGGTATGATATCAGAATGTGAAGATTAAGAGATCTGACAATTGAAGAGTTGAAGAAATCATAATCATGGCTACAAGAGGGGGATAAAGCTAACATGGATATACTACACTCTTTTTTCCTTCGTCCAGGTTTTGTCCTACTAGGTTTTACTGACAAGGTTTTTAATGAGGTAGTTACCATATCCTTATGATCATCCAATGGGGGAGTGTTATAAAATATGAGATTCTATACCACTATGGCAACTTATGGATGATCATCCATAAATATCTTTTGTAACTACCTATAAAATGGAGGGACCCCTAACGAAATTCCATTGAGTTTTCCTGTGCATTTTATCCTTTGTTTCTGTTTTCTTCTTTTTCTATTTTTATAACAATAATATATTTATTTGTAAGATACTTTTATCAAATTAAAATGATAAATTAATTTTTGATAATTTTATTTAATATTATCAAGTAAAAGAGTATTTCAGGAAAAGAAAAGTGGTTTTTGACTCACTAATTTTAAAAAATATAAAAAAGGAAACTTAACTTTTATAAATCACTTTACATTCATCTATTTAAAAATATTTTAAAATGTATGCCCTTTTGTAGACCCCCATATGGGGCTTGTTTTTTTTCATTTGCTGCAGGTCACACTTCTTGCCAAGTGGAGGGCTTTTAAAGAGCTAGATTCTGCTTCCTGGTTGGGTGGTCAGTGAATCAGGTAGTGGGTTGGAAATGCAATGGGGTGGAGACACCTCTTGAAGGATATTTAGAAGAGCTTTTGGGCTATTAGAGTGGGGTTTGGTTATTTTTTTGAAGTGTGAGGAGGACCCCCCCCCCCCCCCTCTCTTACCATGAATCCCGGCCAGATGGGATGGGCAGCCATGAAGCTGAGGGCTTGATGCCGGCTGCAGGAGGCGTGTAGCAGCAGGGAGAGTGGTTGGGCAAGCCATGCTTGCTGACCGGTGAATAGGATGGCAGAAGAGTGGCTTGTAGAAGGAGGATACCAAGGAGGAAATGAAGAAAAACGGCGGGAAGGGGAAGACAGAAGGAGTAAGGGGGAAAGCATTTTTTTTAGAGAGGTAGGAAAAGAATCAATCAGGTTTGATTATCTTTTACTTTGTCTTATCTTATTTTTGAGGATCACCTTACGTTTCTTGCTGATATTCAGATGATTGCTTTGATTACCTAAGGAGGCAAACCTGTTTCTGACTTTTGTTTATTTGATCTTTGTTTTCTCCCGTATGAGCTGCATGTTGGATATATTTTGTGTTTGTGTGTTAAGTTCATTGAGATCCTCCCACCAAGCTCTTTTGAAAGCTCTTTTGGTCTTCGTGACGCAGAGCTTGGTTTTAGTGGTATTATCTCCCCTTGTACATTGCTCTGTTCTTCTTTTTCTTTTTCTTCGCTTTTCCCCTCTATTCTTGGCATTTTCTGGAGAGGAGATTCGTTAGCTTGAGGGTGAAGCAAAGTAGCAAACTGCCTGGGTATATTTTGCAGAGTGAGGGGAGGAGAGCATTCCAGTTTTCCTGGTGTTTGGCTGGAGATATTTGAAAAGAGGAGATATTTTCTTGGACGGCAATGCTACAGAGAAAATGGTGGAGACATTAGAGGTTTGAAGAAGCAAGCTGAAGCTGTGAGGAGAGGCCCAGGCAGAGTCACGGAGAGCAGGGAAAAAGTTTGTTAGTTCGATCCAGTTTAACTTGTCCAAGCAAAGGCTTCATGTTCTCATGATGAATAACACGGTTACCACATGCCTACGCCTTCTTCACTGTTCGCGTCAGCCATACCTATTTCCTCATTCAAGCTTGCAGGAATCAAGCATCCTCCACCACACCCATTTTCATCTCATTCATTCTCCATCCCACTCCCTCACTTACATGGAGTCTCACGGGTGTATGCTACCCTTCACTCCTTCACATACTCATTAAATCCACTCACCCAAGCCTCCCTATCCATACAACCCATACCCATCTTTCATGCTACTCATAACCGTGTTCTACCATACCCATGTGTACACCCATTTAACCATACCACCAAACTCGTTTCTCTTTCTAAGCTTTCACCTACCTGTGAGATCCTCCTTAAAAAATGCTACGTGGCTCCTTCTCCCTTGCACACGTAGACGGTCCCCCTTGCGACGCGCGACATAGCTCATTCCACCTGGGGAGGAATTCTGTCCGGGCGACGTTCAGCCTTCTCCGGATATCTCACATCCGGAATTCTGTCCGCCGAGTCCCCTTCTCCAGTGTCTCACATCGGAATTTCTGTCGCGCCAACGTCCCACCTTCTCTGGAATGTATCACATCCGAAATTCGGTCCGCCGACATCACCATTTCTCCGGATGTCTCACATCGCGGAATCTCTGCTCCGCCGAGTCCACCTTCTCCGGATGTAACATCCGGAATTCTGTCCGCCCGCCATCCCACCTTCTCCGGATGTCTACATCCGGAATTCTGTCTGCCAACTATCCCACTTCCTCCCGGATTTTCACATTCGGCAATTCTGTCCGGATACGATGTTCCACTTCTCGGATGTTGCACATCCGGAATTTGGCTCGCCAACGTTCACCTTCCTCGCGTATTTCACATCTAGGCTGAACCGCCGGATGGGAAGTAGGGCGATTCAACTTCCCCGTCAGACATGTCCGGTCCTCTGATGGCGCTTACACGGAGAGCATCCGCAAGCGAAATTCAGATCTTTCCCGGACAACTTGGCCTCGTCCAGACAACTCGCGATCAGCCGAATCAATTTCCGCCCAGAATCAAAAAGCAAATTTGATAATACTGACGACCAAGTCTCCTGACCTGTCATTCTTCTATGTCTCTTCTTTTGTTTTTTTTGAATAATCTCTCATACTCCTATTTCTTTACATCTTTTTCAAGTTCAAGTTTAAATTAGTTTTACAATCTCTAACCCTTTCAATAAATTTAAAGTTTTTTTTAAATCTCATTCGCTTAGCGGTTTTAGGTCCTAAAAATCAGTTTTAATAAAAATTGTTGCCGGTCTTTTTTCTGGCAAGCCATTTTCACACTCCTCTATTTTAACAAATGTTTTGAATAAGCAAAGAATGCAAATTTTGTTAATTACATGAATTAATGGATTGTACGGATTTGGTTGTGCAAAAATATCGCGCTTTGGGTGGGAGCCTCACATACATGATCTTATGATGATTGATTGATCCGATTGATTGACTTTTTTTTGGTTATCAAAAAAATACGCATGATTTATTTTATGCCTATCTCTGACATGCATGCTATTATTCCTTAATGTGCAGCTACCTCTCTCTTGATAGTTCGCATGGTTGGTTATTGCTGAGGTACGTAATGCCACTTTCCATTGATCATTGTCTATGGCATGTTCGAAATTCTCTACGTGCATGATCACTTTTGGGTAATTCATGATTTCTCATCATTGCCATGATTGCTTCATTTATTAGTAGAGACCGTCTTTAGGGACTTAAGGGGTGTTACGGTGTCTGTAACCGTACTTCCCGATAAGTAACTTGACCCCGAACCCGGATCGGTTTTTCGCAGACCGCCTTTTCCAAATAAGGAGTCACACTTAGGGTTTTTCTTTTCTTATTTTGTTCCCTTTTAAAAATAAACAAAAATAAGTGGGCGACTCCACGTCCTTTTCTCTTAAATCAATAAAAATAAATTTTTGATAAAATAAAGTCGAGTCAGCCATCGTAGTGGGAAACGCATGAGCCGAAATGCGGGGTCCACAAAATGGTGACTCCGTTGGGGATCGTTTAAAGGGTCAAGCTTGAACTTAGGATGAAGCAAACGTGGTGATTGATTGGTCGATCAGTGGGTGCCTATTTCTTGATCGCACATTGAGAGTTCCCGATACTATTGGATGCATGCTTGGGTGTTTGTTTTTACTGGGGACATTGACATGTTGATTATGATGCTTGTTTATCTTGATTGAGGATTCCGATTGTGGTGATTTTTTCCATGCTTCATTGTTATTATTTGTTCGAGACATTGATATGCTGTTTATGTTGACTGATCATCTTACCTTGCTTAGCATAGTGACTCTGATTTTTCCATGTTTGTTCTGATCACTTCACATGTATAGACTCGACATTGTATATCATTTGATTTGACAATGATTGATTCTCTCGGGTTATCTTATTATCTTGATTTTCATCGGAGCATGCTATCATTCGCAGATATTCTTCTTGATTAGCTTGTGTGGTTAGAATTTGGGATGATAATAGTACGTATTTTGCATGATTGTTGTTCACGACTCTTCCTCATTCCGTGTGATTGCATGAGTTTGCTTGTCTATGTGGACATCACAACTTATCTTTTATTTTCGAAGTCACTAGTCTCGGTCGAGACTGTTTCCTTGGTCTCGTATTTGATGATGAGACTTGCCTGCTTTGGTTTGTTCTCTCGACGAGCAAGTGATTAG
>JBAPGN010002995.1:7128-38887 GCA_037355405.1 Vitis amurensis
AGAGTTACATTCCTCATGTGAAAGACGCCATCATCAACCTCAAATCAACTCGGCCTCTCGCTGGGGTAGTCCTTGATTTTGTATGCATCTCAATGATTGATGTGGCCAATGAACTGGGTCTTCCCTCATATCTGTTTCTAACCTCTGGTGCTGCTCTTGTTAGCCTCATGCTCTACCTTCCCACCCGCCATACACAAATCAGCGCTGCCTTTGAGGACGCGGATCCTGAGTTGGTGATTCCAGGTTTCATAAACCCAGTTCCGGTTAGCGTTTTGCCTGAAGCACTGAGGGACAAGCATGGTGGTTATGCCTCTTTTATAAAGGTTGCTCAGAGGTTTAGAGAGGCTAAGGGCATTATAATCAATACATTTACTGAGTTGGAGCCTTTCTTAGTGGGTTCCTTCTCCGACGGCCAAGCTCCTCCAGTGTACACGGTCGGACCAGTGCTTGATCTCGAGGGTCAGGCCCATTCTAGTGCAGACCGGGCTGACCATGATAAGGTCATGGCCTGGCTTGACACTCAGCCGGAATCCTCTGTGATGTTCCTATGCTTTGGGAGTCTGGGCACCTTCGATGTACCCCAGGTGAGAGAGATCGCGCTTGGACTTGAGCGCAGCGGCCACAGGTTCCTGTGGTCTTTACGTCGGCCACCGCCAGATGGGAAGTTCGGTAGCCCAAGTGAAGGCACGAATCTGGATGAGATGTTGCCAGAAGGGTTCATGGAGCGGATCGGAGGAAAAGGAATGATCTGCGGTTGGGCACCACAAGTGAAAGTTCTGGCCCACGAAGCCATTGCTGGGTTTGTATCCCACTGCGGGTGGAACTCAATCTTAGAAAGTGTGTGGAACAGTGTGCCAATAGTCACATGGCCACTTTACGCAGAACAAAAGTTGAATGCATTTGAGATGGTGAAAGAACTAGGATTGGCAGTGGAGATGAGATTAGACTCCAGGTACGACGGAGATGTTGTGATGGCGGAGGAGATAGATGGAGCCGTAAGACGTGTGATGAAGGCTGATAGCACAGTGAGAAAGATGGTGAAAGAGATGGGAGAGAAGAGTAGGAGGGCTCTGATGGAGGGTGGATCTTCATACAATTCGTTTGAACGGTTGATCCATGCGATGATAAATACCCGGTAACTAGTACTTGCTTATTGTCTTTCTATTATCAATTCCAGATGTTTGGAAGTGACTAAGGGTCCTCCATAAAATTATTCTCAAAAAATTATTTTTGAGAACAGTTTTTAATTGTATTTTATTTTTTAGAATAAAGACCTGACAACAGTTTTTAATTGTGTTTTATTTTTTAGAATAAAGACCTATTTGGAATTTGGAATGCTTTCTAACTTATATTTTGTATTTTTAAAAATTAATTTTATATCTAGGTGTTTTATTTTCAATTATTTTTTTATATTTAATCTATTGTTTTTAAAATAGTCAAATTCTAAATTTAAAACAAACCAACACCATCTTAACTCAACTCTTATGTATAACTACAAACAAACTAGATATAAAACACATTATACTAAGAGCCCATTTGATAGTGATTTTAGAAAGTATTTTTATATTTTTTAACTGTTAAAATGGTTAGAAACATTTTTAAAAATCACCATCAAAGTGTATTCTAAGAGTACGTATGATAGTAATTATAAGAAGTATTTATAACATTTTTAACACTTAAAAAATACAAATTTTCATATAAATGTTTTAAACGCTTTCTAGAATCTCTTCCAAACGCACTCTAATTCCTGTCTCTTATACACATCTAGATGTGTATAAGAGACAGACCATACACCACCAATAAAAAATATATAGTTTTTAGAACTTTACTTTTACTTCTTTAATTTTAATGTAAAAATGGTAAAAAAATATATTACCAATTCATGCAATCCAATAGTGCTTATGAATTTGTCCCAAAATTACCCTCAAAAGTTGAGGACAGGTACACCGACCACATTAAATGCTGTTGTCAAGTATACCAATCATTTTTTTTTTTTAAATTTCTCTCACATAAACTCCCTAATGAATCTCACCTATTGCCACGTTTCTACATTTGACCCTTTTATTTTATCACTTTTTTCTTTTCTCTTACCACATATCCTATATTTCTATCTCTCATTTGACATTTCTTTTAAATATGTTAATATATTATCTCATAAAACTTCTTTAATTTTAATTTTTTTTCACTCTCTAATCTCCCCATATTTATTGATTTTAATTATTTTTTGGACATATTGATTACTATTCAAAAAGTGCTATTTTATAGCTTGTAATTAACTCTTTTAAACACTTTTGAGTAGTAGTTATTACCTTTTAACTCAATTGGCATGTTAAGGACCCTTGCAATCATTTCTAATCAAATTGTGTTAAGTTTTGGTGTTTTTGATAGCTTTTTGATCACCAAAGCAATTCTAAAGATGAGGGAGAGCTTTATATAATCCATGGCAAAGCAAATGGAGCTCATTTACATGAAGAATTCAAGCTTGGAGCTTTGTAGTCCTTTGCCAAAGCAATCAAGAATGCAAGGAGGAAAACAGAGGAATCTAACATGAAGAATTCAAGGAGGACAGAAAATTGGTTGAACATATTCGAGTACTTTCTAGAGTCCATTTCATGCATCCTATACTGTTTTTCTAAGCTCGAGAAGTCAGGGTCCAACCATTTCAAACGGTACACTAATGTGGGAGTTGGAAAACGAAGAAGTTATGGCGTTTGAAGACAACTACATCAAGCTGTGCGAAAATTTCGCAGCCAAAGCCCATTTCGCAGCTTGCGAAATGAAGAATCCACTTTGCGAAATTTCGCAAGGTGTTTCGAAGCTGGGAAACCACCTCCAAGCACACGTGTGCCCACCTTCGCAAGTTGAAACTCCATCTTTGCAGCTGCGAACCACGTTGCGAAATCACCTCCAAGCTGCGAAAACAAGTTGCAAATCATCTCCAAGTTGCGGAAATCACCTCCAAGTTGTGAAATCACAAATTCAACTTGCAAATCAAAGTTCAAACTTGAAAATGGACAATTCAAACTTGCAAAATCCACCTGTGTAAACTCAGATGTTTGCCACCTGACTAAGTTAGATTTTTTCTCAAGATATTTTGTGTAAAATTTCTATTTTCTCCTTTGTAATCAGTCAAAGATATTATTGGGATATTTCTTAGAAAATATTCTTCTCTATAATATCTTTGAACCAATGTAAAGAAAACAATCATATATATCAAATATGTAATCGAACGATAGTAAGAAATATAATTCTACAGAGCACTTTGCTCTGCTTTTACTTCATATGTTTTGTTTTCTTGTTATTTTTATTTCTAGCAAATCAAACTCCGAGGATGTTTCCTCAGAGAATGGGTGGCTAGAATTTTCGTCTCTGGAGCTAAGGTAGCTGGGTAATGGTGCCAAATGCAAGAATTGAGAGTTTGTTGTTTCAGCTACTAATGAGAGAAAGTTGTAATCCGTTAATGGTTTTTTATCTTTTTAGTTAACTTAAAACGCTTTGAAATCACTTGGTGCCAACACTTGGTAAGACAAGTGATCTCCGTCCATTGAGATGCACTAGTTTACCTCTTGCGAGCCTTTGGGAGGTGGTTTAAAGGTAGGATTTTCTAGAATAGCCAAAACTTGGTAAGCTTTTGGACTCCAAGGAGACATCCATTAGTTTATCTCTTGCGAGGCTTTTGACGGGTAATCCAAGGTTAAGGATCATCTTGAATGGCCAATGCTAGGTGAGAGGTATGAATCATTGCAAGATGCATCAATGAGAGGGATTTAGTGTTTGAACCGATTAAGGGGAAACATCTATACCACATCGGGTTCAGGAAATAACTATATATTAAATCCCCAATGCGAGGAAAAGAAACAAGCAACCGAAACTCCCTTTTTGTATAAGGAACCTGAGCCTAGTGATCTGAAACTCCAAGAAACACTTTTCTTTGTAATTAAAAATCAGTTTACTATTTTTTATTAGCTTAAAACCAAGCCTTTTTCAACCAAAGTTTGATGGTTTTCTTTTAAAGCTAACCTTGAAATGAAAAGCACCCAATTCATCTTTGAATTAATATCAATTGTGAAGTGAAAACCCATCCAGTTGAACGATCCTAGAGCCACTAATGCTATGCTAGCTGAGGCTATCCTAGTATCATGGTGTAATAGGTTATAAATTTTGTTGATTACTCCCGTCTGAGGACCAAAATCAAGGTACATCCAGATGGGAACCACGAATCACATATTAACTTTAAAATAATAATATATAATAAATAGTTAATATAAAAATTAAAATAAAAACATAAATATATAATGGGAAAAAAATGAAAATATTATCCCACAAATAATATACTTAATGATTTAAATATTAATTACACTAATACATTTGATAAATCAAGGTTTAAATTTAGAAAATTTATTTTATTATTTAGATGTTTATGATATAACATTTTTTTATATTAATGCTAAATAAAAAGATTTATTTATTTTGTCAATCCTATCACACGTAAAAGTAAAAACATATTTGTAATACCATTTTATTATTTTTATTTTTATTTTAAATTTATCATATCAAAATCATAGCAAGTGATGATGCTTTTATATTTTTTCTTATGGTTTTAACTTGATCGTGGATCTAATTTCTTGTTTTGTTAAAATCTTTAATTTTTAATTAAAATGAAAAAAAAAAGTTTCATAAAAAAAAAAAAAATTAATGTAGTTAACCTTTTATATTAATTTCATAAGAAATAGGTACATCCATTCCTAGGTGAATAGAGACCCATATCTCCCTTATCAAAGTCTATATATTCCTTTGGGGACCCTTGATAAGTGATTGAAGGTCCTCTCCCATCCCAAAACGAATCTTGAACCTAGGTACTTCTTTAACAAAATAGGTACATCTAATCATAGGGGAATTAGAACCCCTATCTCCCTTCTCATGGTCCATATATTCATTTGGAGACCCTTGACAAGGGATTGGAGGTCATTTTCCATTTCGAAACGGAGCTTGGAATCCTAGGTATAACCTTAAGAAAATTTGGTACATCCAATCCTCGGGCTATCGGGACCCCTATATCCCTTCCTATGGTCCATTTGATCTTTTGGGGATCTTTATGAAATGATTACAAGTCATTCCCTACCTCAAAATAGGATTTGGAACCCTAGATATATCCTTAAATAAATTTGGCACATCCTTCAGAAAATTTGGTACATAATATCGTTAGGCTACCAAGACCCCTATCTTCTTTCCCAAGGTCCATTTGTTTCTTTAAGGATCCTCAAGAAGTGATTGGATGTTATTCCTTACCCCAAAATAGATTTTTGAAACCTAGGCACATCTTTAAGAAAATTTGGTATATATGATCATAGGGCTACCAAGACCCCTATATCCCTTCTCATGGTCCATTTGATCCTTTGAGGACCCAAGAGAAGTCATTGAAATTCGTTCCCCATCTTGGAATGGACTTTGGAATCCCTTAGGTATATCCTTAAGTAAATTTGGTACATCCTTAAGAAAATTTGGTACATCCAATCCTTGAGCTACTGAGACCCCTATCTCATTTCCAAAGGTCCATTTGTTTCTTTAGGGATCCTCGGGAAGTAATTGGAGGTTATTCCTCAACCCAAAATGGATTTTTGAAACTTAGGCACATTTTTAAGAAAATTTGGTATATCTGATCATTGGGCTACTAAGACTCGTATATCCTTTCTCATGGTCCATTTGATAATTTAAGAATCCTAGGGAAGTCATTGAAAGTTATTTCCCATCTTGGAATGGACTTTGGAACCCTATGTACATCCTTAAGTAAATTTGGTACATCCTTAAGAAAATTTGGTACATCCAATCCTTGGGCTATCGAGACCCCTATCTCCCTTCCAAAGGTCCATTTGTTTCTTTAGGGATCCTCGGGAAATGGTTGGAGGTTATTCCTCAAACCAAAATGGATTTTTGAAACCTAGGCACATCTTTAAGAAAATTTGATATATCCGATCATCGGGCTACTGGGACCTTTATATCCTTTCTCATGGTCCATTTGATACTTTAAGGACCTTAGGGGAGTCATTGAAAGTCATTTCCCATCTTGGAATGGACTTTGGAACCCTAAGTACATCCTTAAGTAACTTGGTACATTTGTAAGAAAATTTGGTACATCCTTAAGAAAATTTGGTATATCCAATCCTTGGGCTTCCAAGACCCCTATCCCATTTCTCAAGGTCCATTTGTTTCTTTAGGGATACTTAGGAAGTGATTAGAGGTTATTCCTCATCCCAGAACGAATTTTTGAAACCTAGGCACATCCTTAAGAAAATTTGGTATATCTGATCACCATGCTACCGGAACCCCTATATCCCTTTTCATGGTCCATTTGATAGTTTAAGAACCCTAAGGCAGTCATTGAAAGTCATTCCTCATCTTGGAGTCGACTTTAGAACCCTAAGTATATCCTTAAGTAAATTTGGTACATTCTTAAGAAAATTTGGTACATCCAATCCTTGGGCTATCAAGACTCCTATTTTCCTTCCCAAGGTCCATTTGTTCCTTTAAGGATCCTCGGGAAGTGATTGGAGGTTGTTCCTCACCCCAAAATGGATTTTTTGAAACCTAGGCACATCCTTAGGAAAATTTGGTATATCCGATCATTGTGCTACCGAGACCCCTATATCCCTTCTCATGGTCCATTTGATACTTCAAGGAACCTAAGTCAGTCATTAAAAGTCATTCCCCATCTTGGAATGGACTTTGGAACCCTAGGTACATCCTTAAGTAAATTTGGTACATCCTTAAGAAATTTTGGTACATCCTTACGAAAATTTGGTACATCCAATCCTTGGGCTACCGAGAAGGGAGATAGGGGTTC
This sequence comes from Vitis amurensis, assembly GCA_037355405.1. NCBI lineage: Eukaryota > Viridiplantae > Streptophyta > Magnoliopsida > Vitales > Vitaceae > Vitis > Vitis amurensis. The sequence goes on from JBAPGN010002995.1 coordinate 13,970, forward strand.
TGATTCCCCTAAGATTGGATGTACCTATTTTTGTTAAAGATGTACCTAAGGTTTCAACATTTGTTTCGGGATGGGGGAGCACCTCTAATAACTTATCAAGGGTTCCCAAAGGAATATATAGACCATGATAAGGGATATATTGGGTCCCTATTCCCTTAGGAATATTGGATGTACCTATTTTTCTTACGGATGTATCTATTTTTTTTTTATGAAATTAATATAAAAGGTTAACTACAATTTTTCTTTTTTTAATGAAAAAATATATTTCCTTTTATATTTCATTTTAATTAAAAATTAAAGATTTTAACAAAACAAAAAATTAGATCCATGATCAAGTTAAAACCATAAAAAAAAAATATAAAAGCATCATCACTTACTATGATTTTGATATGATAAATTTAAAATAAAAATAAAAATAATAAAAAATAATAAAATGGTATTACAAATATGTTTTTACTTTTACGTGTGATAGGATTGACAAAATAAATAAATCTGTTATTTAGCATTAATATAAAAAATGTTGTATCATAAACATCTAAATAATAAAATATAATTTTCTAAATTTAAACCTTGATTTATCAAATGTATTAGTATAATTAATATTTAAAATCATTACGTATATTATTTGAGGGATAATATTTTCATTTTTGTCCATTATATATTTATTTTTTATTTAATTTGTTATATTAGCTATTTATTATATATTATCATTTTAAAGTTCATATGTCAAAAAAATAATTAAAATCAATAAATATGGTGAGATTATAGAGTGAAAAAAAATTAAAATTAAAGAAGTTTTATGAGATAATACATTAATATATTTAAAAGAAATGAAGAATGAGAGATAAAAATATAGGATATGGTGGAAAGATAAAAGAAAAAAGGGAGAATTATGTTTTGGGCCCAACTGGGCCCAAAAATTAAGAGAAGGTCCATGTAACTAACCCATTTAAGTTTAATACCCATACGAAGTGTCAAAATTAAAAAGAAGGATATGCACTTTTAATAATTCCAAAAATAACCTTTGCTGATTATGAAAAAAAAATTAATAAACAAAAAAATCCAGGTTGGAATTTTGCTATCTCTTTAGCATTTCAAGCCTAGAAGTCGTTTTCTTCTCTTCTTCCCGAGTTCCTCCATCGCTTGCATCTCAATCTCTGTGCATCTTTCATTTTTTTCTCGCATTCGTCTCTCTCGAAAATTTGAATAAGCTCTCGATTTCAGTTGGGTGTCTCTTGTTCCATCATCGATCCGCATCGGTGTTGCCGTTCATGCCAAGCGTCGTTGGCTATTTGAGGTTAGTAGGTTCTCCAATTTTGTTTTCTCCCGATTTCGTCTTTGCCAAGCATTTGATTTCAACCCAAAATACATTGATGTAATCTCTTTCTCGATTTCAGTTCGGCGTGTTCGTCTCGGTGCAGACTCTTATTGCATATTTGAGGCTAGTAGATTGCCTAAATCTCGGCTTAGATTTTCTTAGTCCAAATCTCTAAACTGTGTTCAACTTGATCTCTGGAGTTCAAGTTACTGTTCCCATTCAATAATTGACTTCTTGGTTTGCTACAATTATTCGGATGCTGAGAAAATAATGAGAAAAAGAAGGAAAAATTTTGAACCATAATTTTTTCTTTAAGCCTTGAGAATACAGAAAATGCACTTTATCTGCAACTCATGATTCATGGCTTAATCGATTTGATTTTGATTTTTGTAAATTTTTTCAGATTTTTTTTTCATGCAATTTGTATATTTTAAATTCAAAAACAATATTTGTGAAAAATTGTCATATATACTTGAAAATAATTATAATTGTTTAATTGGTTGCTAGAAAACTAGGAGAGGAAAAATGGAAAGTGGAAATGAAAAACCTAAAAAGACCCCCTAAATTTTTCTTATGGTGCCTTGGCTTGAGATGTAGGCACAAGTAACAGATTTATCTTTTTTATCTATAATTCTTTTTGACCCTTAAACCTTAAATGTGTTAAACTATTATTTATGGTTTTGTATGAATCATCTAATGTAGGACATGATAGTTTAGAAGAGAATTCTGTATTTGTTGCATTTTTTAGGCTATTATCTCTTCATATTATTTTGCAAAGCAACTCTTTATAATTAATATTTAAATATCTCCATTCTCTTTGAATAAGTTTCTAGGCATGTCTGATATAGTAGTATCAACAGAAATTGTCTAAGGGTTTGAGTGAGAATGAGAATTTGTTTTCTACCTAGTGTAAGTATAGTTAGAGCCTTCATGAGAATTCTTATATCAGACATGAGAATTGTGAGTGAATAAAACGTGGGGGATTATTTCCTATTGAATGTCTTATAGTTCCATAATTCCGATGTTTTTGGTGTATATATATATATATATGTTCTAGAGTATTATGTCGAATCGGACACAGAATCCTCCTACTTTACTAGATATTGTTGTGATGTTCTGTCTTAAAGTTCCAAGTACTGACACGATTCGATTATTAGCATAGGTAAGCAGTAGTGTCAAATTGGGTAGCACTAAAGTAGTTGGAAAGAGAGGTTTTTGCTTATAAAAATGTGAACTATGAATATATAAGTAAAGGGGAATGATAGGGAAAATAAGTTAGAGATTTGTTTTTAAAAGTAGGAGTAGAAGTAACATAGTTTTTAATTGTAATCTTTCATTTTTTTTTTTTTTTCGTTTTATAGCCTTTCTTAGTTTTAAATTTAATGATTTTTTTTAATCTATTAATTTCAATCTTTTAATTTCCATTTCAGTTTTACATTTCTCATTTTTGTTTTTTATTTTTATTATCATTTTTAGTTTTGTTTAGGTTAGGTAGTATTTACCACTCCAAGAGAAGAGAGAAGTTGGGTCTTCATATATTAGTTCAACTCACCGTTTGTTTATTAGTGCCTATCTTAAAATAATCTTACTATTGACAATGGTTAGAATAATCAAAAGGAGCAACATAAATTATTTTTTAAGACATGCTAAAGTTACATTTGTTTGTATATACATTTTTTAAAATATAACTTTTTCGTATGGGAACATAGTATATTGTGAGATGAAAAAACTTTTAAGATCACATTGAATATGCATTATTGTTTGTAGAACAATATAAATTTGTGCTTTATTTCAATAGGTTGATGGATGCCACAAATAGAATATACTGTTATATTTTCGTGGGAGGCAAACTTGTCCAAAAAAATGATGGCCTTTAGGAATATGTTGGTGGAAGAAGCAAAGGTATTCACATTTATAAAGGAATGACATTTGAAGAATTCACTCACAAAGTCTTAGAAAAATTTGACATTTCCCTTCATGTGAGGAGGATGCATTACACCCTCAAGTTTAACCCCAGAGTCATCCAAGATTTAGAAGATGAGGATGACTTGGATAGCGTGGTTTCCCACAGTGATGACTTTGCAAATATGTACATAGTAGAGTCACTTGGTGTGGAAGCCATTGAGGCAAATATACCGAATACACAGTTGGCATTTGGGTAATGCGCTTTCACTTGGATGTCTATTTAAAATTTTCTGAATATCAATTTTACGCATTATGTAGTCTAATTTTGGTTATGAATGTAAATGCAGAGGTCCACCTCCTACATTTCCTTCGTCTAATGCATCATGCGATGCAAGTCCTAGTACTATGATGTTATCAAGAGGTTTTGCATCGCGATGTGCAGATAGCGAGTACACCCATTTGGAATCGAATCTGTTTCGTGAGGCAATATTAGGTTTCGGACATACATTTAAAAATGCAGATGAGTTTCAGAATGCAATATACCAAATATCATTAGCTGGAAGGTTTCAATACAAGTACAAGAAAAACTCACCTACTCATGTGTCCGTAAAGTGTTCAGTTGAGGGTTATCCTTGGAAGATAACAGCTCATGCTGTTGAAGAAAATGAAATATTGCAAGTTTATACTTACCAAGTTAATCATAATCATATAGCTCAAGATGAGTGTTCATCTAAGGCGAGGGTTTCTTCAAAGAGAGGTGTTGTTGTTGTTGAAGATGTGTTTAGAACAACTCCAGAATACCTTCCCTAAAAAATTTGCAAGGATTTTGAACGTGATCATGGAGTTCAATTGACTTATAACCAAGCATGGCATCTTAAAGATAAGGCAAAAAAGTGCTTATATGGATCTCCACGTGCGTCCTACATGTTTTTGCCTTGGTTATGCCATAGGCTAAGGGAAATTAACCCCGGAACTATTGTCGAGTACACTTATCATGAAGGTCACTTCAAGCAATTGTTCATTGCCCATGCATTTTCAATTCAAGGGTTCACCATGGGGTGTCGACCTGTATTGGCTATTGATTCTTGCCACCTAAGTGGTCCATACAAAGGAGCTCTTTTGTCTGCCATTGCATATGATGCAGATGATGGAATGTTTCCTCTAGCCCTTGGGTGTGGTTGGTTCAGAAAATTATGAGGACTGGTATTGGTTCTTGGAGAAATTGAAGGGGATCCTAGATGGTCAAGAAGTAATTATTATATCAGATAGACATCAAGGGATATTGCATAGTGTTTCGGAGTTGTTTGAGGTAGAAAATCACGCCTATTGTTATTGACACGTGAAAGAGAACTTTTCTAGCTTCTTCAATAGGCAAAACATTAGGGGAAAGAAAGGGAAAGAAGATGCTTTGTTGCTTTTAGACAACATTGCATATGCTCGGTTGGATATAGAGTACAATGAGGCGTTTGAAAAACTTGTGCGTTTTAATGTTGACCTAGTAAGGTGGGTTGCGGAGAATAGTCCGAAGCATTGGGTGATGTCAAAGTTCCTTAAAAAGCGTTGGGATAAAATGACAACTAATATTTCAAAGTCCTTCAATGCGTGGTTAAAAGAGGAACGACACCAAACAATTTATACGTTGTTGTTGATGCACATGGATAAGCTTATAGCCATGTTGGACACCCATATGCGTGGTACAGATAAGTGGAAGAGCGTGGTTGGACCAAAAATAGAAGAAAAACTAATGTCAAATATCATGAGGTCTGTTCCGATTACTGTGATGCCCTATTTGGGTGGGACGTTCAAGGTTTTTATTGGAGATGTTTATTTGGTTGTGGATATGCAGCAACATAAGTGTACGTGTCTAACATGGCAAATGTCCGGGTTGCCATGTCCACATGTATGTGCTGTGATCCGCACATTGAGACACGATGTGTATGACTATATCGACCCATGTTTTAAAGTCTCCACCCAACATTTGATTTACTCGAGTCAGTTTCAACCATTACCTACACACAACATGCCTAAAGTTTATGAGGCTGGGACTTTGCAAGATGGCCGAGGCAACATATTTCCTAGTCTCCAACCCTCGCAAGTGAGACGTCCTCTAGGAAGACCCCGACAAAGGCGTATTGAGTCACAATTTAGCCATAAGAGGGCTATTCATTGCTCTCGATGCAATGACATAGGTCACAATCGGTCTAAATGTAATAATCCATTGTCGTGACATGTTCATTTCTTTGCTTGTAAGGTTTTCATTTTGTGGACGATCCCTCATTGTTCCATTCTTTGCTTTATGGTCATGGGGTTGTTGCTTTTGGATGTTATGTATTGTCCTTATTATAAACACGATGCACTACTTTTTAATTTTCATTATTTGGAGTTGCTTTCATTACTAATTTAATTTGAAATTGCACTTTGAATGTGGTATCCCTTAACTTGATGTATACTTTCACTTTCCTATTTTAAGTATGTCCTACTCACATCATTGGATGCATGCATTTTCATGTCACTTAGCTGAACTTTCATAGTATTGTACTATACTTGTTGTCTAGTTATTCACTTAGTCAGTTTAGTTGTGCATAACATTCTACTTTTCTATGCCCAATGATGCAGTTATAATATCAACAATGGCTAGTAATGGCCTAGATGGTTCTGCTACCAATTCACTCCCAATCTCGGTATGGTACATCATGCTTGCTTATTTTTGTTGTTTTTTGCATTCTTCCGTTGCCAACATACTATTTGAGAGGTTTTGGCTTCTTTGGTAGAGTGCCACAAGAACTTATAATCTATAGTCATGCAATTTTAATGTATTGTGAGAACATAAATCAGAATGCATGTTGGTATCAAAATGGGTAAAATTTCATTTTATGATAATTTACATATTTGAATTGGTGTGAACAAATGACTCCCTTGTTTATATATAATCTAAAATCATTTTATGAAATTTTCATTTTCAAATACATTTTAAGTTAGTATATATATATATATTTTGCATGAAATTTAAGTGATTTTTTCATCTCCCTTGTTATAGCTACCATGTATCAGTTATGTTGGAAAGTTCTCTAATATAATATTTTAACAATTCAACATTTATTTATTCAATATTATTCTATCAGCTTTGTAAGTTGTCGGGTAATATTTGTGTACAATTTGGTAATATGGAAAATGTGGTTCACTAACACCATATAAAATTATGCTTTAGGGATCTAATGGTCTTCGCTCTATAGCTGCAGGGATAGGCAAAAACCATGTCGTCTAGGAGGAGGGATGAGGGTAGAGGAAGGGATAAAGATAGGTGTTGTGGTAGGAATGGTGATGGGGATGGGATTAATGCTAATGGATATACTCAAAGTAAGTTTGGTTGTGTCACCTCAAACCATATTTTATAAAACCTAGAAAAGTTTAAGTCACAATGAACTTCCTTACCTAGTGTAATGCTTCACCAAATAATTTTAGTTTTCTATTTCTTTACTTAGGTTACACTTAAATTACAACTTGACACAAAGAAAAGAGCAAAAAAAAAAAAAAAAAACTATATTTTTTTCAACTTTCTTATGGTTTGTTAAACTATCAAACAACATCCAAGAAAACAATTGTTTGACTTTTAAGTTGCTATGATGTCTTATTATGAAGCAATCTAAGTATCCCTTGATTAGCTTTTTGTTACACCGGTATTCAACCCATTTTTAAAGCAAGATTATGAGGACAAGTTGATCCCCCTTTAGAAAACACATGCAATATGCCAATTTTTGGTTTTGGTTTGTTTTTTAGTGAAATTATCACAACAATTAAAAGATAATTTCAAATGTTTTGATGACTATTTCCAATTACAACTCTTTGCTCAAGGTTTAATTTTGAAATCTGTTTGAAAAATCAATTTCACACTTCAATTTCAAGTTTTACTTTGATTTTTAACTGATCATAGTCCTTAGCACTCAAAATAAAAAATGAATTTACTAAAAAAGAACTAGTGAACATGAATAGCAGTTAGGTGGTCTCCACAAGGATTTACTTATCTAATTCCTAGATCTATATATAAATGATCTATATTACACTACAAGAAATGTAAGATATAATGACTTAGTTTTAATTGGGCAAAATCCACAGCCAAAGCAACATTATTGCTAGGGGAAGGAATAACTACTGCTATAAAAGGTCTTATAACCGAGGAAAGAAATAGGTTGTTGCTATAAGAGCTCTTATAGTTAGGAGAAGAAATGAGCTGCTATTATAAATGGCTCAATAGAGCTACTATATAACCACTACCTCTGCTGCTCACTTCGAACTGCCAAGAACCCACTGGTGAGAATCTTCAAATGACTTGTGATTTTGTTTTCTTACTAATTGTTTGACATTTTTATTCTATTCACTCTTCTCAACCCTCAATGTTGAGAGACGTTGCTAGTGATGGCCATTGACCTCTTCTTCCAAAGGCATAAAACCTTAGGAGTTGAGTCAGCAACTAGATTGTTGATGAACAACCAACTCGCTCATCGAACTCCTTACCATACTCGAATCAGAATTGCATGTCAGGGACTAATGATTAATAACCCTAAGAAGTGAGTCTCTTTCCCCAAATTTTTAATCTCCAAATAAATGAAATTTGATTGTGTTTATTTTTCTCTTTGGCCTTTGTTTGGCTTATTTGAGTGAAAAAAAGAAATTTGATTTTCTATACGGAGCAAGAGTTATTTTTTACGCTCAACTTCGGTTCACTGTCAAGAGCTGCTCAGATATAAAGATTACTGTTAATCTAGTAGCCTCACCTTCTAACTAGCACTAAAGATTTCTATTTACTTCAGATCACTTCTTACACTTTCTTGGGTGAATCTCGGATTTCTAGTTTCTGGAAATCAAAGTAATGGATAGTTGATGTTGCTTGAGGCATTCAGTTCGTATTGTGCTTGTTTCCTAGTGATAGAATGGTAATGAAGATTCATTCTAATCTTGGTTGCACTTTAATAGGTTGAATTGCAATGAGCCTTTCATTCCAATTTTGTGTTAATTTAATTCATTATTTTTATTTCATCAACATCTCTAAGCTTTTCTCATTCCACCTCTAAATAATGTTTTCAATTTTATTAATTTCATATTTTCTGTTTCTTACTTTATAAAATTGTTTTCTTCTTTGATTGCTAAGAAAATCAGGCAAAAGAAGATAAATAAATGTTTACAATTTATTTTCTTAAATTTATTTTCTTTTATATTATTTTTGTTCTCCTCTAGTTACTTAACACTTACTTTAGAATTAATAAGACTGTTCCTTTGCTGAGAATGGAATGGTATCCAGAAAATCTTAATAAAGATTCATTTCAATATTTGGTTGCACTTAATACTCTAGAATGGAATGAAAATTTCATTCCCATTTTGAGCTAACTTCATGCTTTTTATTACATACAATCTCTAAGCTATTCTTACCCACCCCAAATAGTGGTTTCCATTTTATCAAAAATTTCATATTTTATGTTTTTAATCTATGAGAAAGGAAAACTTTTTATTTAATTACACTTCGAGAAAAAACATTTCCAAACGCACTCTAATTCTCTCAATTGTATATCCAGCCTTTAAAAGAGATGAAATGGTGATCTTCATGAAAATTTGGCACATATGATTGTAATCCCTTGCAGAAGTTTTCTTGACTTGTTTCTAAAAAAAATTCAATTAAATAATTGGGATTCTAGGGCGATAAGGCATAAATTCTCCTTTTGGGGCAGTATTTTGCGTTGGACCAATATCCTGCTCAAGCAAATGTGAATGTGGATGAATAAGTCGGCTCCATGTGAAACTGAGACAAGATTTGGCGCATGAATTGACTGAAACATTAGAACTGAAACATCAATCTTCATGATGATGATGATTATTATTGTTGTTGTAAAGATTGTCCAAATAATTAAGTCCTCTATCTCTAAAGATTTTTGTAATTCTTGAAGTTTAAGTCTTGAAATTAAAGCCTTAGAATATTCTCAAATATCTGATAATTTGGCATCTGTAAATGGGTATGCAACCAAGCTGTTGAAACTCTAGTTGAGTCCTGCTTGATATTAAAATTTTGATTTCTTAGGCAAACAAAAAACTTGTAATTAAGCAGGATATTATAAGTGTATGTTGTGAACTATGTTTTGGTTTTAAGACTGATGCATTGGCATAAAACATAACTTAATGCTAGTTAAATTGTTGTGGTAATGAAGGAGAACTGATGATGAAGTTTCAAGTGTAACAAGCAGTGTCATAACCTCTACTTGAAACTATGTTTGATGTTTCTTACCTTAGTTGATGTTCTTGTTGTATTGGTCATCTACCAGTTGGAGTTTATGGTTTCCAAACTCCTCTTCATTCATTTAATTCTCCAAGACTCATGGATTCACCTTTTTTATTCTTGTTTTCAAAGGCAAAGATACCCTTTGTTTACTATTCTATAAAAAATTATGTAGTAGCATTTCATATTGTATCAGTACCTAATTTGAAATGACCACTTCCTCTATTCTGCAAATTTTAGATTATTATGCCCAGTGAATCAAATTCAGGCCTCAAAAATTTCACAAGTTTAGATTAAGAGTCCTAGTTTTCATTTATTTCCCCATGGATCCTCACTCAGCTAATAACTTAGGTATGAATGAACTTCGGCTGAACACATGATTCATGGTATCAGAAGATAGTGTACAATTCTTGAATGATAGTAATTACCGGATGGGAATACTCTCAACAGAGGCTTGGATTCCAAACCTTGTCCATGTTCAATGGCAATAGCAAAGTGCTTGCTCTAGCAGTTCCTCTAGATTTTGTGCCTCTCAGAAGTATCAAAAGGAGCAGGTTAGACCCCTTTTAAATAGCCAGAAGAATGAAAAGAATAGGGAAAACAAAGAGATCTCTTTGAGTTTTTTCCCTTGCTCACATCCATGAGTGCAAGGCCCTTAGCAGCCAGCATGTTGTTAGGTATAGTGGAAAACACTTGGGGGAATATAATTATTGCAAAGATGATTCATGACACAAAACCCAATGTGTGCGAGGGATTTTATTGTAACCATGTTAAGGCAATGAAAGAAATCTGCTTTTCCATAGCATTTTCTGTTTACTCCATTTGTTCGTTGTTGTTGAAGATCACAAATTCATTACCAAGGATTTTGGTTCTATCAAGTTATCTTACAATTTAAATGGGAATTAAATAGGATTATTCATTGATTTGTTGATGGTTTCTTTCTCTAATAGAATTAGTCAATTTATTTCCATAAATTGACTTGATTTCCTTCTGTTATATATCATGTAATATTCCCATATTTATTTTTGTACTTTTATAGTATATTCTGTACAGTTGTACTGTTATTGTCTATTTTATATAGGATTATTCATAAATTGACAATCCTCCATTTTACAGGATATCTCACTGTCAATAGCACCCAATCCCATCTCATGTCTTACTCTACTGTAAATTATTTCTAAATACAAGACAAGTCTTTGTTCATTTCTATTGATTTTTCACTGGGAAGGGCTACCATGATTACCCTCTCCATGTTTGTTGAAAAATCTGGTTTGGGAGCAATTACCTCTGACCTAGTGATTTTCTTGTCCTCCAGAATATGATGGAATACCATTTTCCATTCTTAGAACAAACTGAATACCAAAAAATCTGAGGTCGCTAGTGATAAAACCTTATTTTATCAGTTCTTCTGCAAACACATACACAAAACCCAGAGTTCCCAGACCATTATTCACCAAAAACATCAGTGTCTACAAGTACCCACCAAGAAAAAAAAACACTAAAAAACCATGAAAATGAAAATGTCCTTTCATGCTTACTGGGTTGATGAGGAAATAGCCTTGAAGACAATGAAGAGTCCAAGCTTCTTTTGACAGTCTAGATGAGATTAGCTGGGATTGGTACTCCTGACACTATGTATTTGAAGATAAGTGCTTGATGTTCAAGCTCTTGCCATTGTGATGTTGTGAAACGAGACTTGTTTCTTGCACTCATCCTCATTTATTTGCAGTCATCATCAACTGGGATTGGTACTCTTAAGACTATGTATTTTTGCAGGGTCCATCGGTTGCAGAATCTTCTGTGCATGGATAAAACTAATGGCTCTGATGATACTAATGATACTATTACTTTCTCTCTCTCTCTCTCTCTCTCTCTCTCCCCCTATCTCTCCTTACTATATTCTCCTTAATCATCCACTTGGTGCTACTTCATTTTGTAACTATTAGAAATGACATATTTATTTTTTCACTTCTTTTTTGCATTACCAACTGCAATGATGTTGTTATTCCTAACATGGCCATGTTGTCAAACATTGCATGCAGGGCCCATCAATGTTTACACAATGCTCAACTATAAGATTTAAGAAAATCTACAACCGTTTACTAGAGGAAAAAATACAAGCCATAAGAGACCTCCAATTTGGAGGTCTATTGAACTTAAACTACATAGAGGTGCATCACAACATCTGTATCTTTCTAATCCAACATTTCAATGTTGGATTTAGACGGATAGAGTTCTCAGCCCAGAAACACTATCTTGTTACAGCCACCGATGTTGGCCTCATTTTCGACCTCCCAAGAGAAGGGCGGATTCTACAGGTGACCTCTACATCATCAGAGCATCCATTTGGGACAATTCGGGCATATGAGGAGAAACTCCTCAACTTACCTGTGGGGGAGGAGTTCCGTAGAGCATTCATTTACTATGCATGTACCACATTGTTGGCCCCCATGTCTAGGCTCAATGGTTGCCATAACTTGTGGCATACCATCCATGAGGATGGATTTCGAAATGACATTAATTGGGCCCAATTTGTGCTTGACCAACTGGTTGAGGGAATTAGGCGATATCAACAGTCTAACACCTCTTAGGTGCATGGCTGCATTTTATTTCTACAGGTAGTGAACTTATTAGTATTTGTCTTCCATTTTTTTTATATAATTTTATTGCACAACTAAGTAACATTTGCCTGCTGATGTTTGTATTTATTATACAGCTGCATTATGTCATTAAATTCCAAATTCCTTCAGTCCAAGTCCCCATTACAGTGCCCCAACATTGGCATGGACTAATGATTTGATTAAGCGGTGACTAGCCGCTAAGATAAAGGAGTTTGGAGCATTCAGACATGCTAAGGTTGATTTTGTAAGTGATGCATGCATAAATATATTGTCATTACCAGCATAACACTCATTATTTAAGTACTAATCTTCAGTGCTAATTATAGGCATCCCAGAGATCTCCAACCGTAGAGAGAACTATGGAGGCAGAGACTAATGTGGACCATGACACAAATGTTGATGCTGAAAATAGTGATGTAAGCTGTTAATTTTTTAAAAAATTAATAAATGTTCATTTCATTGTCATTGTAATTTATTTTTACTTTTTAACTACAAAGAAATATGTTGTTGTGACATTTTGTGCTCAAAGATTGACATCAATATCATGTGATAGGAAATATGGCATCAATATCATGATGCAGAATGAGCAATCGACCAATATCAACGGGGCATTCAGCAGTAGCTGAGAATAATGTGTGGCCTTATGCATAAGTTAGGGGCTTGAAGACATAGTGGGGTAAATTCAAATGCTGGTGGTCACTCTGGCTATGCACCAGCCAACACTCCCACAGTCGATGGCCATGCATTTCCTAGTGATGAGGACATGGCTTCGCATGGTGCAGACCATGTGATATACACACCAGATCGCATTGTCACCCCCCCCCCCCCCCCCCTGAGTATGAGTTGCAGCCCAATGCACCCATTAATGCAATAAGCAGTAAGTGATAAAATTTATGCAAACACCCATATGGTAAACAACCCAAGTACCCAATCATAATGTATACCTTTGCTGACTAGTTCTAAATCTCGTATTGCAGATGGTGAAGAACAACCAGAAGGTGATGTTGTCCCCACAGAACGTCCGCAGACGCTGAGTGTGTCGAATGGCTCCAAACCTGTTGTCCCCATACATATCCCAACCACAAACCAAACAATCTACCATCAGAATGGACCTAAAACAAGCAGCTGCACTGGTATTTGGAGAGGATTTGGATGCTAGGTAACATACTTCAGAGACACTCATCTCATTGTATGATAGTGATAACACAAAAACTAAATTGTATGTGTTTGTAACAGTGAGGAACTAGTGTCTATGCATGACACTATCCTAACTAGAGGCAATTTGGGCTGCTTTGAAGGGAATGGTTGGATAGGGAACGACGTGCATATGACTTCTTATCCCCCTTTATGCATTATTTTAAGTTTGAAAATTAAAGCGTGGTTCTGATATAATTAGTTGCTTACACTTTTATGATCTACGAAATCAGGTCGTTAATGCCTACTGTAGATTGTTGCAGTATGAACATGAACCGAAGATGAAACTGTTTCTATTCCCCTACATAGCTGTAATGATGACTGATCCATTAAATCATTGCTTAACTTTATTTTATGTCTTGAACCAGGCATTACCTACAATGACAAACTTGATGTTATCCCCTATTTGATATGCAGGAAATGGTAATCCACTCCCAGGAAAAACACTTAGTGAGGGAGGCAGTTATAGGACGATTTGAACCACATGTGTATCAAATGGATATTCCATATGTGAATGTTAACGAGGTGGATTCCTGTGTTTAATGCTTGGAATTGTTTTTTTATTGCATAAAGGTACAATATTTAGATGTATGTTTAATGGCAGTCTATTGGTGCAGGTCTTCTTATCGGTTCTCATAAAGAACCATTGGACACTCTACGTATATAACCTATCAAACAAGAGAATCCAACTGCTAGATTCTCGTCCTAGTAGGAAGAAGACAACTTTGAGTGGAATACAACAAAATTGGTAAAGTAACAAGTAACAACTAATAATTTGTTAGGTATGTCTTCCTATAAAAATTTCAATTGTTGCGTTAATAAATGTTTCAGGCTAAGGTTGTCCTATGGTTGGCTGCACATAAGAAAGAGGTATCACCTTATGATTTGAGGACATTCAATTTCCTAGCACCTAATGTACCCCTCCAACCTAATGAGTGAGTGTTGACCTTGCAGTCTGGGATGATGTTAAAATAGATTGCAACTTATTTTTAAGTTCCTCTCTTATTTATAATTCCACACTTAATAACGTTTTGGTAATGATATTGACGTAGGCACAATTGCGGAGTGTTTATAATGAAATTCATGGAGTTGTGGTCAATGGGCTGGTTCTCCAAATCAATTGATGTGGTACGTAGGAGGAATTATCTATCACCATCTCATTAATGTTAAAATAGTTAGAAAAGCCTAATTAATTAATTTGCTGATTTTTTGCTATAAACTCGAATGAATGTAGGGGAAATTGAAACATTATAGGTTGAAGATTATGGGGGGTTTGTTGTTTTCACCACAGAATGCACACCGATAGCGTGTCGAAGGGATTAATGGGGATTTTAATTTGTGATGAGACAGTATAAAGTTAGCACATTTTCATGTAATTTATGGTGGACAAACGTAGTTCTTTAAATGTTTTTTTATGGTGCCACATGCAGAAATGAACACTGGGATTATGGGATTAATAGGAGTTTGACTATTTTTTGACTTAAGTTGATTGTCATTGCATTGTAAGTAAACAGGGAGAATTAAATATTATTAGAATCAATTTTCAAAATTGCATAGAAATTAAACCTTGGTTCTCTGCCACTTGTCAACATATGAAACCGTAGTAGTCGCTCTCACAGGTATGATCATATTCCTCTATATATTTCTCTATGAATACTCTTTTAGTAATCTCTACTGGTTTTGCTCACTTTATTTCCAATCAACTTGCACTTGATTGACTGTTCATGTTCAGGGAAGAGACTTGATGTCAAGAACTATTTTTCGTGGTTGTATTCATCTTGTTGATTTGGTCGACAGTGAGAGATTAGACAAATCTAAGGTCACTAGAGATAGACTAAATGAGGCACAACATATTAACAGATCTCTCTCTGCTCTAGGGGATGTCATCTCTTCCCTTGCCCAGAAGAATCCACATGTCCCTTACAGGAATAGTAAACTAACAGAACTTCTTCAAGACTCACTTGGTAAGAATAAACTAATGCATTTTCAGAGTAGGAACTTCATATTTGATTATGTTTTGTTTAATTTTATTTTTTAAATTATAATATGGCTTTTAGATTGTAATTCTATTTAGGGGGGCAAGCCAAGACACTAATGTTTGTTCACATTAGCCCTGAACTGGATGCTGTTGGAGAAACAATTAGCACAGTTAAATTTGCAGAGAGATTTGCCACGGTAGAACTTGGTGCTGCTCGTGTAAACAAGGATAGTGAAGATGTGAAAGAGTTGAAAGAACAGGTTCTGAATGCTCTCATTATTTATCATTCTTCTCAATTCTTATTTATTCTTCTGAAAACTTTGAACTATTATTTCAGATTGCTAGTCATAAGGCAGCTCTGGCAAGGAAAGAAGGAGAACCAGAGAACATGCAACATTCATTTTCCAACAGCTTTTAAAGATACATAAGAAAAGCCAGTGATTTATCACCTTTTCATTCTAACAAGTAGGCTGGAGATATGTTAGATGATCAAAATAGCTGCAAGCAACCAATGTGGGATGTAGGCAACATCGAGGTAAATATTTTTTTTAATCATGATGGGATATTCCTCTTTCTTGACCCCAATCATTGATATTTGGCTTTGAATAATAACATAAGTGTATTTAAACTTGAATGATAGCAAATTGCTAATGGTGAGGGAACCTTTATTTCTATATAGTCATGACACGCCATGCCTAAGTTTGAAGATGATCATAAACTATGTATTATATCACATTCATTGGAAATTTTCATAAAAAGTAATTTCTAGCTCATGTATGATTAGGTTCCACATAGATGTGGTCTAGGTAGACGTCAAATAATGGCTTCATTTTAGTTGACTGATTATTATGCATCCAAGTCTTAGTGAAACCAAAATTCAAGTTTGATGTTCTGATTATGTAGGCACGCAACAATTCCATGATGAGGCAAAAGAACCAAAGTTTTGATCTTGAGGAGTTACTAGAGAACTCACCTCCTTGGCCTCTAGTCAGTAGTTCTATGCAAAATTATGTGGAGGACGACAAAGACATGGGCTCTAGTCAGTGGGTATATAAGGTTATGGTGAATAAGTAAGATGTTGTACCTAGAGTTCGAAACCCTTTAGGATGTTGGAAAATAGAGAATAGGAACTTGCCTGATGCTTTCTACCAAAAACTTATTTCAGATTCTTCAAAGCTATTCCCGGATCAATCATATAACATATTCATGGCAAACAATCGTTATGACATTGCTAATAATGATGATTTGGATAAGGATGCTGCCACCAGTGCTTCTTCTGATGCCGATTTGCTTTGGCAATTCAATAATGCAAAAATAACTAGCATGACTAATGAGATTGAGTCAAAGATCAAGAAACCTAATACAAAGCCAGCAAATAGTCCAGAACTAAGGTAATGCAAACTGATTTATTCCTCATTTCAAACACTGTTACCTAGTAAGTTCCCATGTATACTGACAAAATGTTCTCAAAATTTTCCTACAGGAATTTGAATTCTACTGTGGGCCCTTCACCATCATGGAAACTATCAAATGGGGTTGGGACCCGATAGCACAGGAATGGAAGGCACCAAGTTCCCGTAGATGGGAAGCGAAAAATTAGGAATAGAAAGTAGCACTGTGATTACTCACATTTGGGAGAGGGGTTTTTCCAATTCTTTTATTCTTTTGAGAGAGGTTTTTTTACTCAAATATTTTGTGTTTTATATATAGATATTTCCTTTTAGTGTTCTTTATGATATATAGTTCAAGGCAGCAATAATTCCAGTTGCTTGTAATGTTAGTGGTAAGTTCACAGGTGTGTTCCACTTGTTTTGTTTCAATTACAGATACATCTATTTGAAGAATCTATAAACTTCGTTGTTTTTCTTTTTACTTTTTCTGACATGGGGTTCCAACAAGTCAGGGTTGTTATGGGTTTCAATTTTACCTTCAATCAAACTAAGACACAATACTAAAAGTTGTCTCCCGAATTCCCATTGGAGGTTTGAAAGGAGATAGAATTGGAAAATGAAGCCTCTTAGAAAGGAAAATTAGGCAATTAAGAGTGTAAAAACAAGGCCATCTCATATGAGGTAAAGTACGAGGCATCGGGCTCAGGCTCTGTGTGCAAGATGACCAGCCATTATCACTCAAAGATTGAGCTCAAGGACGAGGACATCAAGATCGGCAAAGACAAGGCCATGGGGATGTACAAGGTTGTGGAAGAGTACTTCCACGCCAACCTAAATGCCTATGCCTAATAGAGTGTATGGTTGATCTTATTTGTTATCATACATGTTGGTGTGGCTTTTTTCTTTTTTTTCTTAGGTTTTTTGGTGGGCAAAATTGCTCATGGCTTGGTAATAAGAACCCACTTTGCCCTTGGGTTAGTTGGGTGCATTTTGGCTTGATTGATTATAAGAAAAAGGTTTATCACAGAATTATAGTCAATATTTGTGTTGAAATTCTCCCTGGACTCCTACTTTAGTATTGGGAACTAGCAAGTTCAGACAAGAGAAAAAGGGAACTCAAGAATACTCCATAATCACTTGAAAATTATTAGTCTTTATTTTCAAAGTTATTATTTATGATTTTAAAAATTATTATTAACCATTCTCAGAATGTAGTAGCTCCACACCTTAAAAGTAATCATTCGCCACATCGAAAAGTGGCGATCATCATCCCAAAATTTTGGATTAATGGGAATGATGCCGTTGAAGCACAAAACACCTTCTTCAGCACTAAGTACTTGGTTAAAAAGCTAATCTATCAAGTCAATTCTCGTTAGATTACAAGCAGGCTACCTCTATAATTCCTAACTTACAATTGTTACAATTTTTGAAGCACGAGTTTCTCATACAAAGCAAGATGTCTCTCTTGTTGGGATTCTTGAACTGAAGCAGCTTAGCCCCATAATGATGTTTTGTGAGTTCTTTCATAAGTTTCAGTACAATGAATTTTGTATAGTCCTCTAGGTTCGTATGTTAGCTGTTGTTGTCCTTGTTGGCCTTGAATATTTAAACACCATCTTCTAACTGTGTGACCTTTAGAGGGCTAGTTGTGATCCTTGACATCTTATTTTCTCTTGTTATTCTTTCATTAACATCCATATCTTCAACAGATTCAATAGCTAGGTCAAAGTCATCTATTCTCGAACGTTTCCCATGGGAAGCAGTGTTGAGCTTACCGTCCATTGCTGTTTTATTCAAAGAAACTGATGTTAATTGTTGTTGAAGTAAATCAAGTTTTCCTTGTGTGGATTGTAGTTGAATAGAAAGAGCTTTTGCCCTGTTGTTTGCTTATGCACGTGCTGCACGCTCACACTCCAGAAGGCCTTCAAGGACTTGAACTCTACGAAGTGTTAACCTTGTCTAAGATTCAGAACAGAGGTTAGGCTTTGGTGAATAGCTGTGTCCTTTGCAACTGTAACGACATTAAATAACAATCATTCCAATAATGCAAGCTTTCTTCAGAAAACCAAGGTGGAAAGAAAAACCTTGGAAAAGAAATGGAAAAATGATCAAATTCAAAAAAACTTAAATCTCAAAATCAGTGCTTACTATAGTCTACTTTACAAAGGCTTTTAACATCATCAAACACCAACCAGTACCTACTTGGCAGCGAACACACTCGTCTCTCTATTATGCCTTTATTTGCTTTCTCACTGGGGGAAAAAAAAACACATACCCTTTATCAGGTTGAAGACAATCATGAGGAGGGCCCATGTGGATATCAATCAATGAAAGGTTATTATCATTTCATTTAAGGAATGAGCAAGCAATTTTTTCAAAAACATTTCAAATCCTCTAAGATAGGTAACATTGTATACACTTGTACGGTTAGCACAATTGCATTGAACACTTAGTGTAAATGCCTTGTACAGTCACCAAATCCCTAATAGGTACATATTTTCAAGTGAATATGGGTGGGTAACCAATGTTTCCATTACCATGGACTAGAGAAAATGACAAAAAAGTTTACCCCAATTTCGGTTCATATTCATCATTACTAGGGAAGCTAATAAAATGAATTTACATGGTAGACATCAAATAAAATACATGCAATGAGGGTGTTATCAAGCAATATGTCTGAGGAATGTTCCCCGCGAATAGAAAAAGTAAGATAGACACTCTTCTACACCCATGTACTTTTAGTACATTGGCCTTGCACACTTGGTGTAAATGCCTTGTACAGTTGCAGAAATTCAACCTAGATACAACAAAACTAGTGCATATGGTCGGGTTAACCATGTTCTAATGTCATAGCTCACTTAAAAGGGGAAAAATGACACCCAATTTAGGTTCCTATTCATCATAAGCACACTATCTCATCCAATGAATGTGTACGAAGGGAAATGAGGAATGTCCCCCTTAGAAAAAATAAATGAACAAACAATTTTTTCAAAAGCATTTCAAATCCTTTAAAATAGGTAGCCTTGTACACACTTGTACAGTTAGCACATTTGCTTTGTACACTCAGTGTAAATGCCTTGTCCAATCACCAAATCCCTAATAGGTACATATTTTCAAGTGAATATGGGTGGGTAACCAGTGTTTCCATTACCATGGACTAGGGAAAATGACAAAAAAGTTTACCCTAATTTCAGTTCATATTCATCATTACTAGGGAAGCTAATAGAATGAATTAACATGGTAGACATCAAATAAAATGCATGCAATGAGTGTGTTATCAAGCAATATGTGTGAGAAATGTTCCCCACGATTGGAAAAAGTAAGATAGACACCCTTGTACACCCTTGTACTTTTAGTACATTAGCCTTGTACACTTAGTGTAAATGCCTTGTATAGTTGCAGAAATTCCACCTAGATACAACAGAACTAGTGCATATGGTTGGGTTAACCATGTTCCAATGTCATGGCTCCTTGAAAAGGGGAAAAATGACACCTAATTTAGGTTCCTATTCATCATAAGTGCACTATCTCATCCAATGAATGTGTAGAAATGGAAATGAGGAATCTCTATGAGGAATGTCCCCCTTAGAAAAAATAAATGAGCAAACAATTTTTTCAAAAGCATTTCAAATCCTTCAAGATAGGTAGCCTTGTCACACTTGTACAGTTAGCACATTTGCTTTTTACACTTAGTGTAAATGCCTTGTCCAGTCACCAAATCCCTAATGGGTACATATTTTCAAGTGAATATGGGTGGGTAACCAGTGTTTCCATTACCATAGACTAGGGAAAATGACAAAAAAGTTTACCTAATTTCAGTTCATAATCATCATTACTAGGGAAGCTAATAAAATGAATTAGCATGGTAGACATCAAATAAAATGCATGCAATGAGTGTGTTATCAAGCAATATGTGTGAGGAATGTTCCCCATGATTGGAAAAAGTAAGATAAACACCCTTGTACACCCTTGTACTTTTAGTACAATGGCCTTGTACACTTAGTGTAAATGCCTTGTAAAGTTGTAGAAATTCCACCTAGATACAACAAAACTAGTGCATATGGCCGGGTTAACCACGTTCCAATGTCATGGCTCACTGAAAAGGGAAAAAATGACACCCAATTTAGGTTCCTATTCATCATAAGCGCGCTATCTCATCCAATGAATGTGTACGAAGGGAAATGAGGAATGTCCCCCTTAGAAAAAATAAATGAGCAAGCAATTTTTTCCAAAACATTTCAAATCCTTCAAGATAGGTAGCCTTGTACACACTTGTACAGTTAGCACATTTGCTTTGTACACTTAGTGTAAATGCCTTGTCCAATCACCAAATCCCTAATAGGTACATATTTTCAAGTGAATATGGGTGTGTAACCAAAGTTTCCATTACCATGGACTAGAGCAAATGACAAAAAAGTTTACCCTAATTTCGGTTCATATTCATCATTACTAGGGAAGCTAATAGAATGAATTAACATGGTAGACATCAAATAAAATGCATGCAATGAGTGTGTTATCAAGCAATATGTGTGAGGAATGTTCCCCACGATTAGAAAAAGTAAGATAGACACCCTTGTACACCCTTGTACTTTTAGTACATTGGCCTTGTACACTTAGTGTAAATGCATTGTACAGTTGCAGAAATTCCACTTAGATACAACAAAACTAGTGCATAGGGCCGGGTTAACCACGTTCCAATGTCATGGCTCACTAAAAAGGGGAAAAATGACACCCAATTTAGGTTCCTATTCATCATAAGTGTGCTATCTCATCCAATGAATGTGTAGAAATGGAAATGAGGAATCTCTATGAGGAATGCCCCCCTTAGAAAAAATAAATGAGTAAGCAATTTTTTCAAAAGCATTTCAAATCATTCAAAATAGGTAGCCTTGTACACACTTGTACAGTTAGCACATTTGCTTTGTACATTTAGTGTAAATGCCTTGTGTAGTCATCAAATCCCTAATAGGTACATATTTTCAAGTGAATATGGGTTGGTAACCAATGTTTCCATTACCATGGACTAGGGAAAATGACAAAAAAGTTTACCCTAATTTCGGTTCATATTCATCTTTACTAGGGAAGCTAATAGAATGAATTAACATGGTAGACATCAAATAAAATGCATGCAATGAGTGTGTTATCAAGCAATATGTGTGAGGAATGTTCTCCACGATTGGAAAAAGTAAGATAGACACCCTTATACACCCTTGTACTTTTAGTACATTGGCCTTGTACACTTAGTGTAAATGCATTGTACAGTTGCAGAAATTCCACCTAGATACAACAGAACTAGTGCATATGGCCGAGTTAACCATGTTCCAATGTCATGGCTCACTGAAAAGGGGAAAAAGGATACCCAATTTAGGTTCATATTCATCATAAGCGCGCTATCTCATCCAATGAATGTGTACGAAGGGAAATGAGAAATGTCCCCCTTAGAAAAAATAAATGAGCAAGCAATTTTTTCAAAAGCATTTCAAATCCTTCAAGATAGGTAGTCTTGTACACACTTGTACAGTTAGCACATTTGCTTTGTACACTTAGTGTAAATGCCTTGTCTAGTCACCAAATCCCTAATAGGTATATATTTTCAAGTGAATATGGGTGGGTAACCAATGTTTCCATTACCATGGACTAGAGCAAATGACAAAAAAGTTTACCTTAATTTCGGTTCATATTCATCATTACTAGGGAAGCTAATAGAATGAATTAACATGGTAGACATCAAATAAAATGCATGCAATGAGTGTGTCATCAAGCAATATGTGGGAGGAATGTTCCCCATGATTGGAAAAAGTAAGATAGACACCCTTGTATACCCTTGTACTTTTAGTACATTGGCCTTGTACACTTAGTGTAAATGCCTTGTACAATTGCAGAAATTCAACCTAGATACAACAGAACTAGTGCATATGGCCAGGTTAACCACGTTCCATTGTCATGGCTCACTGAAAAGGGGAAAAATGACACCCAATTTAGGTTCCTATTCATCATAAGCGCGTTATCTCATCCAATGAATGTGTAGAAATGGAAATGAGGAATGTCTGTGAGAAATGTTCCCCTTAGAAAAAATAAATGAGTAAGCAATTTTTTCAAAAGCATTTCAAATCCTTCAAGATAGGTAGCATTGTACACAGTTGTACAATTAGCACATTTGCATTGTACACTTAGTGTAAATGCCTTGTATAGTCACGAAATCCCACATAGGCACAACCGAACGAGTGAATATGGGTGTGTAACCAATGTTCCATTCTCATGGATTAGGGAAAATAAACAAAAACTTTACCCTAATTTCAGTTCATATTCATCATTACTAGGGAAGCTAATAGAAGGAATTAACATAGTAGACATCAAATAAAATGCATGCAATGAGTGTGTTGTTAAGCAATATGTACGAGGAATGTCCTCCACGATTGGAAGTAGTAAGATAGGAAGTTCTTCAAAATCACTTGAAATCCCCTATGATAGACACCCTTGTACACCCTTGTACATTTAGTACATTGGCCTTGTACACTTGGTGTAACTGCCTTGTACAAGTACAGAAATTCAACCTAACTAGAATAGAACTAGTGCATATGGGCAGGTTAACCACATTCCAATGTCATGGGTCAATTAAAAGGGGGAAAATGAAACCCAATTTAGGTTCCTATTCATCATAAGTGTGCTATCTCATCCAATGAATGTGTACGAAGGGAAATGAGGAATGACTATGAGGAATGTCCCCCTTAGAAAACATAAATGAGCAAGCAATTTATTCAAAACCATTTGAAATCCTTCAACATAAGTAGCATTGTACAGACTTGTACAGTTAGAACATTTGCATTGTACACTTAGTGTAAATGTCTTATACAATGGCAAAAATTTGACATACCTACAACTAAAAGCGTGCATATGGGTGAGCTACCATGTTCCAATGTGATGCCTAAGGAAAAGGGGGAAGGGAAAAGGGGAAAGTGAAACCCAATATAGGTTCATATTCATCATTATTGTGGTTGGTCATCCAATGAACATGTATGAAGTAATAAAATTGAACGGAATGAGTGCGTGATCAAGGAATGTGTGTGAGGGAATGTTCCTCTTCCTTTCAAAATGGAAATGATTTTAAAACGATTGCAAATACTTCAACATAGGTACCTTTGTACACCCTTGTACACTTAGTGTAAATGTCTTGTACACAGACATAAATTCCATACAACCACTACTAAATGTCTGCTCATGCATAGGTTAATCATGTTTGCAATCTTTTGGTTCATAAAATAAGGAAAAACTGAAGTATCAATTTGTTCCCTATACTTTTGTAACAATACAAGCAAATTAAAAAAACAACAATCTATACATTAATGTGAAGCTATTCGAAGCTAATTCCAACTTTCCAGTTAGAATTCAAAAGAAGATTATATGTTAAGCATGACAAATTATTATTCAAACATATATTTTATTCAATAAAAAGCATGCTTAAAGATGGGTTCCATTCAACTAGTGAACAACTTTTTAAACATCACATGTGGCACCAGGCCTAACAATTGTCTATAATTTAGGAGGAGACTCTAAAGAAGACTAAAATGCTTCTAAGTGTGGCTGATTTTTAGAGTAGTCACCCTTTTCTCCTCCAAGCAATTCTTCAGAGCCTAACAGGGAGACATTATTTTCTTCTGTCCGCAATTCTCCTTCTCATCCATTCCCTCCTGATCCAGAACTTTCATTTCTAAACCTGCTTCAATTTAATGCCAATGATTAGCAATTTCAAGCTTCCTGTTTATTCCCATAAACACCAAATATTTCCAATTAAAATTACATGAGATAAATGTGGATGAAATTTACACCAAACTAATTGGGCACAAATTAAATTTTTAATTCATTTGTTGCAAGAATATACATTGATCAACTAAATAAGAATTGTTTCAGATACTAATCAAAAGAACAAGAAAGGAAAAGTTGGGTGGAGTGGGCTAAGACAAGAAAAATCTTCAAAAAGAAAATTTAGGAATTCAAGCAGAAAGCAAAAGCTCATGATTTTGATAAAATCAAGATAGCTAATAGAATTTTTAATAGAATGTGAAATAGTCATGAACTTCTAGCTAACACAAAGAGCAAAAGAGTTTCTGAGAGAGTGGATCCTAAATTAATCTCATGATATCAGTTTCTATGAGCCCCAAGCCTATAGAGCTTATAAAGCCTTATTACAAAAGTCTCCAGCCACATAGAAAGACAATAGACCAAAAGTAGCATTAATTGCGCATGCATCA
>JBAPGN010002996.1:0-10463 GCA_037355405.1 Vitis amurensis
TCAAGTGAAGTGCTTTAAATACTTTGAATTTTAAAAGTTTTAGTTAAATGGCAGTTTTAGTATATTAAGCTTATTAAAGTCTTCCTCAAGAATTATTAAAAGATACCACTCTTTCTAGTAATTGTTCTGCCCAGCCCACCTTATTGGGTAATTCTCCCATCTTTTTTTGTTGCCTCCCCTAGGCTCTAGCCGGCTCCGCCAATAAATGTGGCAAGTACATATATCTAAGGGGCATCAACTCATATGACCCATATTTTAAAAGTTAGTTAAAATCCACTAATAATAATTTATTAACTTTAAATTTATTTATTTATTTATTTTTCTACTTCCTCTTTCTATTTGCCTCTCTTCTCATGTTTTTTTCAAACTTTTTGAAAATTAAGCAAACTTAGAGGGTGTTTGATAAATCAACTCATCGACTTAAAATAATTTAATAATTTAATGACTTAATTTATATTAATTTTAATATTCTTTTTATAAATATAGCTTTAGATTTAAATAAAAATAAATTAATTATTTTTAACTTTTTAAACTATGATGGTAAGTTATAAAAGACTCTCCTCCACATTCATAGGGACCTTTTGTGGGTTAAGGACTCTCATCCACATTCATACATTCATAGGTACCTTTCGTGGGTTAAGGACTCTCATCCACATTCATACATTCATAGTCACCTTTTGTGGGTTAATGACTCCCCTCCACACTCATAGGGACCTTTTGTGGTTGTTTTGCCCAAGTTTCTTTCTCAATTTTACATACGTGCCCCTGGTGTCATTCATTTGAGAAATTATTTTTCTCTCCAATCTTCCTCATTTCCAATAATGGAATTGATTATTTTTCTTTTTCATTCCTATCCCTTCTTCCAAAAATGGGTAGACAATACAACGAGGTTTGAACCAGCGGCTAGTCGATAACCATAGTACTAATAAATTAACCAATAAATATTATATGATGAGTTGATGATAGAGTAAGCCAATGAAATACTTCAAGGAGTTATTATTTTATTAGTTTTGATTCAGTAAATTTATGTTTATGGGCTACGAATTATATGCTTCTTTTTCTTTCAAAATTTATATTTTTTTTTTCTCAAAATTTATTAACTTATTTTTTTCTACCACCTATCAGTGCAAAATTTCACGAAAATTTTAAAATTGAAAAAGTTTAATTTCATTCATTTTTTAAAGTTTTTTTATTAGAATGATATTTGTTTTTTTATTTAATTTTAGGTAGAACTTAAAACTAAATAATATTTAATAATGTTAAGTATTAGATGTTTTGTTTTTATAATATTTTTTTATTAAATATTAAAAAAAATCAAGATATTACTTTTTTTATTTAAAAAAAGTCAAAAAATTTGCTTTTTATTCCTTAAAAAAATTAAAATAATTCATAAAAAAAAAGTATAAAATCAAACGTATTAAAATTTGAAAGTAAATTACTTTCAACAAAAAACTTAAAAAACAAACACTCCCTAAGTATACTCAACTTTCATTGATTTAAAATATCATCAAATATCTTATCTATTATTTCCATTTGTTATTTTCAATCATAATTATCTTAATTAAATTAAAAGATCATTAAATAAGTTTATAATAAAAAAATTATTTTCTAATTAATCATAAATATTTTTTATTACATAGA
The DNA here is from genome assembly GCA_037355405.1 of Vitis amurensis. NCBI lineage: Eukaryota > Viridiplantae > Streptophyta > Magnoliopsida > Vitales > Vitaceae > Vitis > Vitis amurensis. The sequence continues at coordinate 1,642 of JBAPGN010002996.1, forward strand.
TGGATCTTAACTAACTTCAAATTATTTCTAATTAAAATTACAAAATAACATAAAAATTAATTTATGATAATATTAATTAGATTAAAAGCAATTACCAAACAATTGTATATGATCAAAAATCAATTTTTAATTAACCTCAATTAAATTCTTTATTAAATCCTAATTAACATTAAATTCTTTTTAACTGAAATTATAAAATAATATAATTTCTTAGCATCCTCCCTAAGTTTCTTAGGAGGAGTTGCTTGAGCTGGTATAATTGTATTAAATATTGCTTATAGTTCTTTGGAGATATTTGGTTTGGTAGTGGCCTAGATAATTTGTATCTTCCCAAGTCCATGGCAAGGCTTACAATGCCTAATTGAGCTTAAGTTCACATTGAAGAGAACTTTGTTCTTATGCTCTTATTTCTTGAATATAGCCATCAAAGATGGTACACATTTGTGGACCCCGCATTTCGGCTCATGCGTTTTCCACTCGATGGCGAGCTCGATTTTTATTTGAAAGAATGATTTGTTGATTAAAAGTGATTTGGAGTCGCCACTTATTTTTGTTTTATTTTTAAAGGGTAAACAAAATAAGAAAGAAAACCCTAAGTGTGACCCCTCGTTTTGGAAAAGATGTCTGTGAAAAAAACCGGATCGGGTTCGGGGGTCAGGTTACTCATCGGGAGGTAGATAAAGACCGTAGCACCCCCAAGTCCCTAAAGTCGGGTCTCTACTAATAAGTGAGAGACAGACGTGGCAATCGAATAAGAAAGCAATGGATACTCACATCAATCATGCATATAGGGAATCGAATATGTATCAGGGAGTGATCAAAATAGTGATGCGTACCTGGGCAGCAAATAGCAACGCGCTATCAAGAAACGGGATTAGTGCACAATTAACAAATACAAAATATAGTCCATGCATATCGGAGTGCGAAACGGAACTCAAGCGAAATACATTAAGCACGACAATTGACAATCAAAAAGGGATCAGACATAGGGCCCCAAAAGCCCAATTATTTGTGCAGTTTCGTATGTACGAAACTAATCTCACGAATCCGCGTTTTTTAGAGCATTGAAGAAATTATTATTGTTTATGTAAGAGCAAGGAGATCAGAAGATTATCTAGGAACTGAAATGTTATTAAAAACTATTCGAGTGAAGACTGGATTATTGGAGCTTATTTGAAAATTGGAATATTTGGAATTAAACTTTGAAGATTAGAGCTCCGGCGATTAAATCGAAATTTGTTAAAGAAAAAGAGAAACGGACTTTAGGAAATTGAACTACGCGACCATAGACTTTTGAAAAGTTGAATTTATAATAATGATAGTAATGAGACCTTGAGAGGTCGAATTAATAATAATGATAACTATGAGATTTCGAAAGTCTTGAAAGTTTGGATTAATGATAATAATAATAATAAATAGATTTTGAAAAGTTGAATTAATGATAATAATAATAAATAGCTGTTTAGAAAAAGTTTTGATAATGGATGATATAAATGATATAATAAATAGGTTTTTGAAAAAAATTTGGGTTAGGAATAATAATAATAGATGGGATTTTTTGGAAAGTTTGGATTAATGACGATAAATAATAATAATAATAAATAGGTTTTGAATTTAGGTTTAAGATAATAATAATAGTAGGGTTTTGAAAGTTTAGATTAATGATAGTAATAATAATAATAAATAGATTTTTGAAAGTTGAGGCAATAATAATGATAATGATGAGATTTTTGGAAGTTTGGATTAATGATGATAATAATAATAATAATAAATAGGTTTTGAAATTTGGATTAGTAATGATAATAAATAGGGTTTTAAAAGTTTTGATTAATGATAGTAATGATAATAATAAATAGATTTCGAAAGTTGAGGTAATAATAATAATAATAATGAGGTTTTTGGAAGTTTGGGTTGATGATGATTATAATAATAATAATAAATGGACTTTGAAAGTGGAGTTTTTAATAATAACAATAATGAGATTTTTAAAAGTTTGGGTTGATGATGATTACAATGACAATAATAAATAGATTTTGAAATTAAGGTTAATAATAATAATGATCAGATTTTTGGGAGTTTGAGTTGATGATAATAATAATAATAATGATAAATGGACTTTGAAAGTTGAGTTGATAATAATAGTTAACAATAATAATAATAATAGTAACCATAATAATAATAATCAATAATAATAATAGTAACAACAATAATAATAATAGCAATGATAATAATAATTAATAATAAATATAGTAATAATAACAGTAACAATGATTATAATAACAGTAATAATAATAATAATGGTAATAACAATGATAGTAATAATCAATAGTAATAATAATGATAATAGTGATAATGATAATAATTGATAATAATAACAATACTAATAATAATAATAGAGATAATATCATAAACCCCATACCCTTGAGCCCATGCCCATGTCCAACATGAAACCCAATCCACAATCCTAAACCCAAATCCAAAACTAAACATGGAATTAGGCTTGGGCTGCAACTCAGATCTGAGCCCAAAGCCTTCATGGGCTAGCCTGAAACCCATCCCCATCACAAGATTGGGCCCAATACCCCAACTCAAACTCAAGCCCACACTTCATCTTCTCCGCAGCCTCTTCCCACTTCAGGCGACGGCGACTGAGGAGCCGGAGGTGAGAGGCCTCGCCGGAGCCCTCGAAACCGGTCCGAACTGTCGGCGCTTCGCGCCACGCCGCCGCGTCATGCTGCTCCCTCCGCCGTCGAACCCGTCCAGCTGCAGCATCCCGGTGGCGGTGCGGAGCTCGCTGCTGCAGTCCTTGCAGGCGCGTGAGGGGCTTCCTCTTTCGGCTGACGTCGACGGCGACACTCACGAGAGAGGTCGCCCTTATCCCGATGGTATGCTGGTTGGTGGTGTCCGAAGGAAGGTGGCGAGCACGGGAGGGTAGGAAGGTGGCGGTTTCATGGGAGGCTCAAAGGAGATGGGTATGCCAGGCATGAAATGTGATAACTAATGCATGGTGACAGGTGTAATGGTGTAGAGAGAGAGAGTGCAGAACATGGGATGGATTCGAAAAACGGTCAATGAGGTATTTGCATGGAATGGGTGACATGGGACGAGTTACAGCCACGGGTATGGGTAGATGTGGGTATGAAACAATGGGTCTGGTGGCTATGGGATAGGAGAGGAATACATTTACAGGTGTTAAGTGGAGCTATGGATATGAGGATTAGAGGCTCATTTCTCACGTTCAACCTGAAAATACTCTTCCTGAGGAGCATCATTTTCATGAAACCATCGATGCGCTAAAGCCCTCTAGTAAGTGATAAACGAGATCTAAGCCCTCCTTAACCAATTTCATGGAGCAGAGAGGTATGAGGATAAAAAAAAAAACGCTTGAAACAGAGTAAAAACCAGAAGATTCAAGGATCATCGTTGCAAAGCTGCGTCTCATGAAAGAAATGAGCGAGCTCAAAAATGGTGGAACGACTAAGGAGTCTTCGACACGAGCCATTGAACATCATACTCAAATCCAAACGAAGAATATGCTCACCATTGCAGGGAAGAAAGGTCAAAAGCACTAGAGAATGAAACAGAGCATAGAGGAGCAAATAATTCATTCTTAACCAAAACAAAACCTGTGGCCCTTGAACGTCCACAGCAAACCATAAATAAGCATTCATCAGACTAGCGTGGAATGAAATTGAGAGGTTCAGAGATCCAAACTACCAAAATCCAAGTGATCTTTTTGACGAACCCCCAGCACCACCTTTTCCTCTGCCGCCTCCTGTCCTCCTCTTTCTTCTTTTTCTTTTTAGCTCTTTTTCCTTGGCTTCCCCCGCAAGCCCCCCTGCTGCCTCTCCCATCAGCCGCCTGACAGCAACGCTTCCCAGCCGTCCGGGAAAAACAACAAAGAAAATAATAAAGAGAAAACTCTCCCTCCGCTCCTTGGGGGGGTCCTACAAATATGCCCCCTCTTCCGGTAGAGTTCACGAGTGCAAGGAATATGAATACTGGAATGAAACAAAGTGTGAATAGTGAGTGTAACGAAGTGAACTCTATCGAAGAAGAGGAGACCCCCAAAAGGACACTAGTAAAATAAGAACTCACTCAAGCCAACAGATGAACACAAAGGCCCTAAACCCTAAAAAGAAAAGCACATCTCAAAACGCCTCTAAGGTTGCACCAAGGATCCACACTCTCTCTAAGATGTCTCCAAAAGTGACCCAAGAGATCAATGTCAAAGATGAGTAACGGTCCCGAACCACCCTGGAGTACGAGCAAGAATGTGCCCAAAGGGGACTACCCTATGTGGACTACGAGATGAATAGGCGATAAGCGCAGGATAACGGAGTGAGGAAAAACCGAGGGTAATGTAAACATGAAGGCAGGATGCGCAAAGCCAGTGGATATGAATGTCAGGGCCTATGACTCTGAATGATACAAAAGAGAAGGAATGACCTGAACATCAAAACACCAAAAGGTGATGACTCAAGGTACCCCGAAGGGGTATATACGATTGGCTCTAGACGCCAACTAAAGAAAGATGGTGGCATCGAATGCCTGAATGAGTATGAAAAATGGTTCTGAACGCCAAAGCTGAGAAGGATGATGGCTCTGAACGCCAAACTGAAGAAGCGATGATGACTCTGAGCGCCAAACTGGAAAACAATGGCTCTGAACGCCAAACTAAACTGAATAACCATGAACGTCAAGCTGATAAGGACGAATCTGAATGTCATAACAAGAAGGCACGAAAGCTCTGAACACCGAACTGAAAAGGGAATGATGGGAGGAAATATGCCCTAGTGTAGCGGTGTCAACCACAACTCTTGAATCCATCGGAAAGGGTCTAGAAGAGACTCCATAAGTCTCGAAAGATGCTCGGCTAGTGAGTCGGGATGATCAGACCAAATGATCAATAAGGAGCCCCAGAGAAAACGATCTGATAGGGTAATCACTGTGATCTCAATACAACCCTCTACCGAAGAATCATGGACAGCGAGGCAGTCGCAACCCAAACATCATGCTACCATTGAAAGCTCATCTGCGATGAATATCGCCAAAAAGTGACCCATGAAGCAAATACGATATCTCTCGATCGAATGATGAAAACTGTAACAGAATCCGTGACAGAACGACCATCTCCATAGCTGAAGGAAGGAAATATGCCCCAGTATGGCATCAGATGTACCCGATCTGTCCTGATGACTCATGAATAACTCGATGGGGATGCATAGAAGATCCGACATGTTGATCCGATGAAATGATGATATGAAAGTCCACGAGCCTGAGATGACTCCATCCAAAAAAATCGTAATGATATCATAAAGTGTGAGCCCGATGAAACGACCTCAAGGAAAAGTCCATCTGCGAGTCAAGACAGAATGAAACCGAATCATCAACCCGGACACATCTCGTAACTGAGGGCGATCACGCAAAAGTGAGAATCTGCAAATCTCGATCGAGAGTGAAAATATGCCCTAGTATGGCATCAAATGTGCGACAAGTCAGGAAAGTCAAATGACGTCGAATCATGCATCAACAGATATGTAATCTCGATCATCCGAATCCATAACAGCATCACGGCTCATCAAGCTAAAACGCATCCCTCAAATAGAGGGGCAAGATGGCATCTGAGTGCCGAGAGCGCGTGCCTAAATGGATGACTCCTGAGAGGCTCCACCGAGGAATCATCATAACAATACGAACAAGTCATCGTCTCGGCACGTACTCCATAAGTGGGAACGATCATGTAACTCTTTGGAGATTTCCAAACCTCATCCGAAATGGAAAGATGCCCCAATGTGGCATCAAATATACGATAAGTCAGAAATCCGGTAATATAGAGTCATCTATCATCGGACATGTGATCTCTGCGATCCAAATCAAATCCAAACATCCAGGGGACGTCTCTCAAAATAGAAAGTATGAAAACAACCCGATGTCGAGAAATGCAGACCTAGATGAGTGGCTCCACCGGGGCTCCAAGAAATATCCCCCAGCATGGCATCAGGTGTATGGTAGGTCTGGCAGAATGGCCCCAAAGAGGCTCCACTGAAGGATCGTCATAAAATAGTGACCACGCCATCATCTCAACACCTATATCGTGAAGGAGGATAAGTATGCAAACCCGTGAGGATCTGTAAAATCATATTCGAAATGAAAATATGCCCCAGTATGGGCGCTAAACGCCGATACTGAGAAATGATGACGACTCTGAACGCCAAACTGAAAATAGCGACGGCTCTGAACGTCAAACTGAAAATGATGATGGCTCTGAACGCCGAACTGAAAAGTGATGATGGCTCTGAACGCCACTGAAAATATTGGTGGCTCTGAACGCCAAAACTAAGAATGATGATGGCTCTGAACGGCCGAAACCGAGAAATGATGATGGCTCTGGACGCCAAATTGGAAAATGATGATGGCTCTGAACGCCGAACTGAAAAGTTGATGATGGCTCTGAACGCCAAACTGAGAATGGATGATGGCTCTGACGCCAAAACTTGAAAATAGATGATGATAGCTCTGAATGCCAAAACTGAAAATCAGATGATGGCTCTGAACGCCAGACTGAGAAAGTGATGACAGCTCTGAACGCCAAAACTGAAAATAGTGATGGCTCTGAACGCCAAAACTGAAAAGTTGATGATGGCTCTGAACGCCAACTGAAAATAGTGATGGCTCTGAACGCCAAACTGAAAATAGGATGATGATGGCTCTGAATGCCAAAACTGAGAATAGATGATGACTCTGAACGCCAAAACTGAAAAGTGATGATGGCTCTGAACGCCAAACTGAAAATAGTGATGGCTCTGAACGCCAAACCTGAAAATAGATGATGGCTCTGAACGCCAAACTGAAAATAGTGATGGCTCTGAACGCCAAACTGAAAATAGATGACAGCTCTGAACGCCAAACTGAAAATAGTGATGGCTCTGAACGCCAAAACTGAAAAGTGATGATGGCTCTGAACGGCCAAACTGAAAATAGTGATGCTCTGAACGCCAAAACTGAAAATAGATGATGATGGCTCTGAACGCCCAAAACTGAGAATAAATGATGGCTCTGAACGCCAAACTGAAAATAGATGATGATGCTCTGAACGCTCAAAATAAAAATAGATGATGAACGACAAGAACTCTGAACGCCGAACTGAAAGTGCGACATGATAACTCTGAATGTCGTGAACCGTGAATGAACGGCAGCCCTGAACGCCAGACCGTAAGGGAAACAATGAGGGGGGAAATATGCCCCAGTGGTGGCATGCTGCTGCAAATCTCAAACCGCTAGGAAATGGCTGAAAGGAACTCTACGAGTCTCGAACGACGCTCCGCTGAGAGCTCATCTCGATGAAGAGCTCAAGAAAAATGGTCAATTGAGGCGAACGGCAATATCTCTCGGCTGAGTGACGAAAGCTATAACGAGTCTGTGAGAAAACGATCGCCTCCATGGCCAATGGAGAAAAACATGCCCTAGTATGGCATCAGATGTACCCGATCCGTCCTGATAACCCGAGAATAACAACCATGGGGGGATGCGTAAAAGATCTGATATGTACCCCACTGAGATGGTGACATGGGGATCCAGGCACTCGACATAACTCTGTTCCAAGACCGCGACTGTATCAGAGAGTAAGATCTGGCTAAAAGACTCAAAAGAGGCTCCTCAGAGTATCAGATAAAATGGAATCGAATCATCAGCCCTGACATCTATCTCATAACTGAGGGTGGTCATGCAAATCAGCGGGGAATCTACAAATCTCGATCCAAGATGGGGGAATATGCCCCAGTGTGGCATCGAGAAAAATCAGACGAGCTCAAGTCATCCATGCCTGGCTAGATGCTCTCGATAGGCTCCACTAAGGAATCATGTGAGGATGAGCGAATATATCATCATCTCTGCATACATCTCGCCAAATAAGGATAAACACGCGACTCCCTCATGATCTGTAAGTCTCATCTGAATCGAAATATGCCTCTGTATGGCATCGAAATGTATGATATGTCAGAAATCGGATAGCATGGAATCATCTATCCTCGAACATGTGACCTCCGCGAAGATCCATAAAGATCCTCCGAAACGAAATATGCCCCAGTATGGCATCAGGTGCGCGACAGGTCCGAAGAACAAATGTCATGCAATCATCCATCATCGCACATGTGACCTCCATGAAAGTCCGTAAATCTCATCCGAAACGGAAAATATCCCCCAGTATGGGCTCTGAACGTCGATACTGAGAAGTGATGACTCTAAACGCCGAAGCTAACAAAGCGACGAGGATGGCTTTAAACACTGATACTAAGAAAATAATAGCTCTAGAAGCCAAATCAAAAAGCTAACTCTAAACACTAAACTAGAAGAATAATGGCTCTAGAAGCCAAACCAAAAAGCTAACTCTAAATGCTCTGAGAAAAATTAATTAGCTACTGAAAGCCAAACCAAAAAGGCCAACTTTAAATGCTAAACTAGAAGGCCCATAGGTGAAGACCTACGGTGGTGATAAATCTAAAACAAAAGGGGAATGCCCTAAGCAAACTGACGGTAGGGGAGAGCCCTAAACAAGATGAAATAGGGGGGTGCCTAACGAAATGACAGTAAGGGGATGCCTCAAACGAAATGACTGTGGGGGAAATGCCCAAACGTAAATGACAGTGGGGGGATGCCCCAAACGAAATGACAGTGGGGGATGCCCCAAACGTAAATGACAATGGGGGTTTGCCCAAACGAAATGACCAGTGGGGGGATGCCCCCAAACGTAAATGACAGTGGGGGTTGCCCCAAACGAAATGACAGTGGGGGATGCCCCAAACAGGGCGTTCGTTACCTCA
>JBAPGN010002996.1:19082-38934 GCA_037355405.1 Vitis amurensis
AGAAAGGCAATCAATGCGACATGTAGTCAGGAGAGTCACAGGAATATATCACTACATGCACACAACTGTGAGATCAATGACAAATAGTGATACAGACATCTGCTCAAAAGGAGATAAGACAAATATATAAGCAAAGAACAACCATCAAGTCAAATGATATATGCGTGAATCCTGCATGTGAAGGTGACAGAATAATCATGGCAAAATCAGGATCATGCGTAAGCAATCGAAATGATCATCAACTATAATCAGCATGTCAAAATCTCAAATGAATATATCAATGAAGAAGAGAAATGCTATCTCCGGGAATCCTCTATCAATACGAATCAATCATATAATTCAGCATATGTGTCGATGATCTCAATGCTGAAATATGGTGAGGGAGCGTACAAGGAAATCTACTGTGTGCAGAAGATCTGCCAGATCGAAGATATATGGCAGTGGCCATTACAATAGTCATTGGTCAATGTCAGCCAAGTGGAATTAACTTCGGAACCCTCGAATGTGGCAATTCATAGAGTGAGTATGCCGGTAATGGCGATCTGCATAGTCAGGATAGTCAATTTGCTTTCATCCGCTTAGAGTTTAAGCTTGTGACTGTCATCTATAAGAGATCCCCAGTTGGAGTCGCCATTTTTGTGGAGGCCGTGCCTCGCTATTGTTCGTGGTGATGTGCCGGGATATCAGGTTTCCGGCACTGAGTGGCGAGGCGTCGATTTTATTTTTATTAGTGAAAGAAATGATTTGTTTGATATAAAAGTGATTTGGGAGTCGCAGCTTTATTTTTGTGTTCGATGTTTAAAGGGAAAGCATAATAAGAAGAAAACCTAATGTGTGACTGCCTCGTTTTGGAAAGATGGTCTGTGAAAACGCGGATCGGGTTTCGGGGGTCAGGTTACTCATCGGGAAGGTAGATAAAGACCGTAGCACCCCTCTAAGTCCCTAAAGTCGGGGTCTCTACTAATAAAGTGAAACAGACGTGGCAATCGAATAAGAAAGTCAATGGATACTTCACACAATCATGCATATATGGGAATCAGAATATGTATAGGGAGTGATCAAATGAGTGAATGCGTACCTGGCGCAGCAAATAGCAAACGCGCTATCAAGAACGGGATTAGTGCACAATTAACAAATACAAAATATAGTCCATGCATATCGGAGTGCGAAACGGAACTCAAGCGAAATACATTAAGCACGACAATTGACAATCAAAAAGGGATCAGACATAGGGCCCCCAACAAAGCCCAATTTATTGTTCACGAACTAATCTCACGAATCCCGGCGTTTTTAGAGCATTGAAGAAATTATTATTGTTTATGTAAGAGCAAGGAGATCAGAAGATTATCTAGGAACTGAAATGTTATTAAAAACTATTCGGTGAAGACTGGATTATTGGAGCTTTATTTGAAAATTGGAATATTTGGAATTAAACTTTGAAGATTAGAGCTCCGGCGATTAAATCGAAATTTGTTAAAGAAAAAGAGAAACGGACTTTAGGAAATTGAACTACCGCGACCATAGACTTTTGAAAAGTTGATTTATAATAATGATAGTAATGAGACCTTGAGAGGTCGAATTAATAATAATGATAACTATGAGATTTCGAAAGTCTGAAAGTTTGGATTAATGATAATAATAATAATAAATAGATTTGAAAGTTGAATTAATGATAATAATAAATAATAGATGTTTAGAAGTTTGATTAATGATGATAATAATGATAATAATAAATAGGTTTTGAAATTTGGGTTAGTAATAATAATAATAGATGGATTTTTGGAAGTTTGGATTAATGACGATAATAATAATAATAATAATAAATAGGTTTTGAAATTTAGGTTAATAATAATAATAGTAGGGTTTTGAAAGTTTAGATTAATGATAGTAATAATAATAATAAATAGATTTTTGAAAGTTGAGGCAATAATAATGATAATGATGAGATTTTTGGAAGTTTGGATTAATGATGATAATAATAATAATAATAAATAGGTTTTGAAATTTGGATTAGTAATGATAATAAATAGGGTTTTAAAAGTTTTGATTAATGATAGTAATGGATAATAATAAATAGATTTCGAAAGTTGAGGTAATAATAATAATATAATGAGGTTTTGGAAGTTTGGGTTGATGATGATTATAATAATAATAATAAATGGACTTTGAAAGTGGAGTTTTTAATAATAACAATAATGAGATTTTTAAAAGTTTGGGTTGATGATGATTACAATAATAATAATAAATGGACTTTGAAAGTGGAGTTTTTAATAATAACAATAATGAGATTTTTAAAAGTTTGGGTTGATGATGATTACAAGACAATAATAAATAGATTTTGAAATTAAGGTTAATAATAATAATGATCAGATTTTTGGGAGTTTGAGTTGATGATAATAATAATAATAATGATAAATGGACTTTGAAAGTTGAGTTGATAATAATAGTTAACAATAATAATAATAATAGTAACCATAATAATAATAATCAATAATAATAATAGTAACAACAATAATAATAATAGCAATGATAATAATAATTAATAATAATATAGTAATAATAACAGTAACAATGATTATAATAATAGTAATAATAATAATAATGGTAATAACAATGATAGTAATAATCAATAGTAATAATAATGATAATAGTGATAATGAAATAATTGATAATAATAACAATACTAATAATAATAATAGAGATAATATCATAAACCCCATACCCTTGAGCCCATGCCCATGTCCAACATGAAACCCAATCCACAATCCTAAACCCAAATCCAAAACTAAACATGGAATTAGGCTTGGGCTGCAACTCCAGATCTGAGCCCAAAGCCTTCATGGGCTAGCCTGAAACCCATCCCCATCCACAAGATTGGGCCAATACCCCAACTCAAACTCAAGCCCACACTTCATCTTCTCCGCAGCCTCTTGTCTCCTCAGGCGACGGCGACTGAGGAGCCGGAGGTGAGAGGCCTCGCCGGAGCCCTCGAAACCGGTCCGAACTGTCGGCGCTTCGCGCCACGCCGCCGCGTCATGGTTGCCTCCCTCCGCCGTCGAACCCGTCCAGCTGCAGCATCCCGGTGGCGGTGCGGGAGCTCGCTGCTGCAGTCCTTGCAGGCGCGTGAGGGGCTTCCTCTTTCGGCTGACGTCGACGGCGACACTCACGAGAGAGGTCGCCCTTATCCCGATGGTATGCTGGTTGGTGGTGTCCGAAGGAAGGTGGCGAGCACGGGAGGGTAGGAAGGTGGCCGGTTTCATGGGAGGCTCAAAGGAGATGGGTATGCCAGGCATGAAATGTGATAACTAATGCATGGTGACAGGTGTAATGGTGTAGAGAGAGAGAGTGCAGAACATGGGGATGGATTCGAAAAACGGTCAATGAGGTATTTGCATGGAATGGGTGACATGGGACGAGTTACAGCCACGGGTATGGGTAGATGTGGGTATGAAACAATGGGTTCTGGTGGCTATGGGATAGGAGAGGAATACATTTACAGGTGTTAAGTGGAGCTATGGATATGAGGATTAGAGGCCTCATTTCTTCACGTTCAACCTGAAAATACTCTTCCTGAGGAGCATCATTTTCATGAAACCATCGATGCCTGCCAGCCTCTAGTAGTGATACGAGAATCTAGAGCCCTCCTTAACCAATTTCATGGAGCAGAGAGGTATGAGGGATAAAAAAAAACGCTTGAAAACAGAGTAAAAACCAGAAGATTCAAGGATCATTCGTGCAAAGCTGCGTCTCATGAAAGAATGAGCGAGCTCAAAAATGGTGGAACGACTAAGGAGTCTTCGACACGAGCCATTGAACATCATACTCAATCCAAACGAAGAATAATCTCACTATTGCAGGGGAAGAAAGGTCAAAAGCACTAGAGAATGAAACAGAGCATAGAGGAGCAGATATTCATTCTTAACCAAAACAAACCTGTGGCCCTTGAACGTCCACAGCAAACCATAAATAAGCATTCATCAGACTAGCGTGGAATGAAATGAGAGGTTCAGAGATCCAAACATACCAAAATCCAAGTGATCTTTTTGACGAACCCCCAGCACCACCTTTTTCTCTGCAGCCTCCTGTCCTCCCCTTTCTTTCTCCTTTGGCTTCCTTTTCTTTGGCTTCTCCCGCAAGCCTCTCTGCTGTACCCCGTCCCATCTGCCGTAAAAAAAAACCTGCCTCTCCTGCAGCTTCAGAGCCCCCAAACACAGCTCTCACGTCATGTCGAGCCCCGGGAAATAAAAATTAAAATTAAAGAAAAGTCTCTGCTTTCGGGGGGTCTACACATTTTTATTAAAAAGACTTTCAAATATATTTTTACTTGATATCCTTGAATTGTTAATACGATTGTGAACTCCATTTAATTTTTTTTCTTTAAAAAGTTGGGCAATTCATAAAAAATGGTAGGTCATGTGTGATAATTCTTTTCAAGGATCACCATGTTTACAAGTTCATGTTGGTCCTCAAGTAATGATTTAAAAGTTGACAATTTCATAATTCTAATTATACCCTCTTTTATCTTTTCCTCTTATTCCCATTCAACTTTACTTTCTTTTTTTTTTCTTTTACAATTTTTTTACTCATTTTTGTTATGAGGTATTAATATTATTGTTTAGATATTAGTAGAATTATTCATGTTATTATTAATATCATTCTTATTAATATTATTTATTATTTTTATAATTATTATGGACTTTATTATTCATATTTTTAATATTATAGGAAAAATAATATTTTTATATTTTTATCATTAGTACTACAAAGAAACCCTGGAAGATAATTTATATTTTTTTTAATTCTTAAGGCTTGTAAGCTTTATTAAAAAATTATTTATTTATTTATTTATTTTGCCTTTTATGCTTTATATGTTACATTAAGACTAATTAAATTATTATTGACACCCCATTAATATTATTATTTATGATATTAGTTTTATATAATTAATAAAACTAATATTATATCAAAGTTATAGATATGACAAAAATGCATTGATCTTACAACATTAATACTTTAAATATATAATATATTACGACATAACCTAATTTTATTTTAATTCTTTTTTAAAACAAACACCTGTGAATACTTGCTCTATACTCCCTAAAAATTTCTAAATGGCTTCAAAATGTAAGCACAACATTTATATATTGTACTTAAAACATAAATACGCTAAAAATATGATGCAATATGACAAGCCTTAATTTTACTTTTTAACAATTATAAAAACAAATATTTTTATTGTAATATTTTCTTAACAGTTCTATTACAAAATTAAACATTTTTAAATTGATGAAATATATATAATAAAAATTATAATAGCTTTATATTTTAAATTATCAAAATGAAACAATAATTTGTAAATTTAATATATTATATATTATTATGATTATTATTATTATTATTATTATTATTATTATTATGGATAATATGCTACATTAAGACTAATTAAATTATTATTGACACCCCATTAATATTATTATTTATGATATTAGTTTTATATAATTAATAAAACTAATATTATATCAAAGTTATAGATATGACAAAAATGCATTGATCTTACAACATTAATACATTAAATATATAATATATTACGACATAACCTAATTTTATTTTAATTCTTTTTTTAAACAAACACCTGTGAATACTTGCTCTATACTCCTTAAAAATTTCTAAATGGCTTCAAAATGTAAGCACAACATTTATATATTGTACTTAAAACATAAATACGCTAAAAATATGATGCAATATGACAAGCCTTAATTTTACTTTTTAACAATTATAAAAACAAATATTTTTATTGTAATATTTTCTTAACAGTTCTATTACAAAATTAAACATTTTTAAATTGATGAAATATATATAATAAAAATTATAATAGCTTTATATTTGAAATTATCAAAATGAAACAATAATTTGTAAATTTAATATATTATATATTATTATGATTATTATTATTATTATTATTATTATTATGGATAAGTTATTGATAATATTTTTAAAATAATAATTAATAAAATTGCAATTTATAATTAATGTTTATATTATTTATATGGATTGATATTAATAATAATATTATTTGATAGGTTAGTAATAATAATAATAATAATTAGAAAAGAAAAAGAGAAAATAGAGAAAAGAGGGATATGCTTGGTTTTAAAGTGGAAAGAGTCTGAGTATACTTAACTTTTTGTATTTTGAGGCATGTGGAAGACTTATCAAAGTTGATGACCTTTTTGGGACATTATCACCTATAACTCATCCTATATGGAAATTTTCCCTAAAATGTTTTACTAATGGGTTTAAAATCCCTCCTTAAAGCACATGAGGATATTTATGAACTATTTGAATGGAAATTGGAGCTAAAATCAACCATGAGAGTGACTTAGTTTAGTGGAATATATAGTTAGAAGATAAATTTAACCCAACTATCTCTTTACCTATAAGACAAAACTCATTTCTTTGTATAATGAGATGCAAAAATTGCATATAAATAGACTCTTTTTAGTTAAAATTGTGTTCCATGATCATATCACAGATTAAGTTAAATAAGAAGTAAAAATTTCTAAATTAATTTTTTTTATTAAAATGATTTCTTAACTGTGAAGTAAATTAATCTTACATATGTATGTAAAAAAAATTTTACTTTTTTTTTTATTAAAATAGGTGGAGGTGTTTAATAACTCTCCTTATCAAATCCTAGTCCTAACCCTAATTCTAATCATAATTATTTCTCATTTCTTTTTTTTCCTTTTCTTCCATTCTATTATATTTAAATACTTAAATTAAATCATTAACTCAATTTATCATATTCATCATAACGTGAAAAACTTTTAAACCACTTAGTGAATCCCCTCGTTCATTATTCATGATTGATTGATTAATGTAAAGATAACAATATTGTTTATATGTAATTTAGAGACTCTCACCCTAGACTTATACATATCAATTGCTATTAGAAAAAAATAAATAAATAAGCACAAAAACAAATTAATTTAAAAACTAAAAAATATTTATTTGTACTTTTATTACTATTAAAACATATTTCTTACTTGTCAATTAAAATTACATATTTACTTAAAGTTCCCTTTCCAATTGCAGGTTTTTAGTCAAGACTTTTGTTGTGTTTGATAGGGTAGAAAAGTCATTGCATTCCTAATTTTTTTTATCAACAATTGTGTGGAAAAGTTGTTGCATTCCTAATTTTTGTCAACAATTGTGTGCAAAAAGTCATTGCATTCTTAATTCTTTTGCACAATTGTTTTCAAAGAATCTATATCTAATATTTACATTATCAATGGTAATGTCAATGATCCTAATTTATGTGAGTGGTATATGTCAACTTCATTTATTAAAGCTTAGTACAAAAATAAAAAGTAGCAATTGAATAAATTGTATCAAGGCTTTAGGAAGGACATTATTAATGTTGGAAATCTAAATCAATTAAAAAGATTTCTTACTTGTCAATTTAAATTACATATTTAGATATGAATATAAAGTTTTCTTTCCAATTACATGTTTTTAGTCAAGACCTTTTTCTGTCTTTAATAAGGTGGAAAAATTGTTGCATTCCTAATTCATATCAATAGTTGTGTGGAAAAGTAGTTGCTTTCCTAATTCTTGTCAACAATTGTATGGAAAAGTCATTGTAATTGAATACATTGTATCAAGGCTTGAGGAACAACATTATTAATGCTAGGAATCTAAATCAATTAAAAAGATTTCTTATTTTTTTAATTAAAATTACATATTTAGATATGAATATAAAATTTCCTTACCAGCTGCATGTTTTTAGTCAAGACCTTTTTTTGTCTTTGATAGGGTGGAAAAGTCATTACATTTCTAATTTTATCAATATGCAATTGCGTGCAGAAGTTGTTGCATTCCTAATTCTTGTCAACAATTGCATGCAAAAGTCATTGCATTCTTAATTCATATCAACAATTGTGTGGGAACGTGGTTGCATTCCTAATTCTTGTCAACAATTGTGTGGAAAAGTCATTGCATTCATAATTCTTATCAATAATTGTTCTCAAGGAATCTATACCTAATATTCACATTATCAATGGTAGACGTCAATTGCAAACAATTTCTTTTGCTTCTTGATTTGCAAGACTCAAGAACTTGTAGATTTTTACTTCATAATGTTGAACAAAGATGCATCTATTTAAGAGTGGTTTGTGCTTTTTATAATAGGTATTATGAAAAAGGACATGTTCAAAATGTAAATTTTGTTAATTTTTCAAATAATATTGCATTATTTTAATTCAAATAAAGAAAAAAATGGTTTAAAATACTCAAAAATATGTTTTACTAAAAATTAATCATTTGAAAAAAAAAATTTTGCTTAAAAAAAAACACTACTTGGAATGCTTCTTATTGGATAAACACTTGACAATTATTTCTTTTAAAAGATAAAAAAAGTATGAAAAATACTAATATGTTATATAAATATTCATTTTACAAAAATACACTCTTCTAGTATTTTTATTAAAAACAAAGTAAAGAGGACAATATCTTCTATATGTAATTTAAATACTCTCATCTAGACTTAGCTATTAGAAAAAACAAAAACTTAATGCACAAAAATTGGAATGAGGAAGTAAAAATAATGATGAAAATATTAGTTTTGATAGATATACCAGTAACTCGATTTTACAGATATATCGAGATATATCGGGAAATATCGGTGTAATAAAAATTGATCAAAACTCATTAAAATGTTAATAAAAAATTATAAAAAAATGATATAAGAAGTAATAATTAATATTTTAAAGTTGTTTTGTTAAATAAATTATTATATATATGATATATTTTTTTGTATTTGATAATAATGTCGTGTGCACCAATAAAAAATATAAATTTTATAAATATACATTCATTACTAAGTTACATTAAATATTATCAGACAATAATATTGTGACATTTTATTATAGTATATCTAACTTTAAAATATAATTAATATTAAAATTATGATCCATTTAATTCAATTATATTCAATGATATAAAATAAATGATAATATATGAATAAATTTTTTAATATTTATGTTTTTTTATATTTAATTAATATATAAATGAGATATCTTAAGAAAATTATCACAATAGTTTTTATATTTTTAGTGATTAATTAAATGAAATTTTAAAATAAGATGATTAAAATTAATTTATTTATTAAAATGTTCTTTGAATGTTTTGCTTTTATGATGCATTTTAGGTTTTTTTTTTTTTTTTGGGTGCACTAAGTATGATAAAAGGGCAGGTTTGCCTAGTGGTGAACCAAGGTCACTTTTGGACATTTTGTCTTGACCAGTCTCAACACCTACCACAAGCCAAACTTTAGGATCATAAATAATAGATGAAAAACAATTATTACAGTAACAAGGGTCTCCAAAAAGCCCGCGGCCCGACCCGAGCCCATTCTGGATGGGTTGGGCTATGGGCCCCAAATTAGGCCGGCCCGTAGGCCCACCACTTTAAAAATAAATAAATAAATAAATAAATAAATAAATAAATAAATAAATAAATAAATAAATATATATATATATATATAAAATATTCAAGAAATAGAAAATGTTACATTAATAAAAATATTCATTGTTAACTATTTTATTCATTGAATGTATATATTATATTTGAAAATGTGGGAAAAGTTTACATTACTACAATATAAATACATCCAAACTAGGTTGACACCTACTTATTTGTCAATCATTTGTACTTTTCAACCATAAAAATAAAAATAAAAATATGACACACATTTAGTAAAATATTTTAATCATTATCTCTTGACGGTGATGGCGAACTAATGAAATTGAAATGTTGTTCTGCTCTTATTATATAACCAATCATTTCTTCACGACAATAAGATTCATCATAAGAAAATGTTTTTAAATTTTCACTTTCATCTTTACCTAATTGCATATAATTTCTAATATCTACATTATTTTTAGTTTTACAATTTTCATGATGCCTTTTTAAATGACTTGTACCTGCATTTGAGCCACCACTAAGAAGTTTGTTACAAATTTTACATTTTGCTTTTATTTCTTTTTTATTATTTTCTAAATTTATTTCTATTCTATCAAAAAAATTCTATATATTTGAAGTAAATTTTTTGCTATCACATGCATTAGATGAAGAATAAGAACCACTTGTCATAATTATAATTATTGATAAAATATTATGCTAAAAATAATAAATGTAAAATTAAAATGTAACAAATAAACAAAAGAAAATGATCGACAACTAACTCACTTTTATTTTTTTTCAAAAATCATACAACATTTCTAATATATATATAACTAATGCAAAATAGTTACACAAAAGAGGGTCAGCTCAGTTGGTGGCTAGCTCCCTTATGGTTCCATAAGGGAAGAGGATTCGAACCCCTTCCCTTCAAAACTGAAAATTATTTTAATTTTTACCCCGGCTCGGCCCGCCCTAGGCTGGGCCATGGTGTGGACCCCGCATTTCGAGCTCATGCGTTTCTCACTCGATGGCGAGCTCGATTTTTATTTTGAAAAAATGATTTTATTTATTAAAAGAAAAATGACTTGGAGTCGCCACTTATTTTTGTTTTATTTTTAAAGGGTAAACAAAATAAGAAAGAAAAACTCTAGATGTGACTCCTTACTTTGGAAAAGGTGGTCTGTGAAAAACCGGATCGGGTTCGGGGGTCAGGTTACTTATCGGGAAGGTACGGTAAATACCGTAGCCCCTCTAAGCCCCTAAAGTCGGGTCTCTACTAATAAAATGAAGTTGACATGGCAATTGATGAGAAAATCAATGAATACTCAGAGCGAATCATGCACATACGGGAGTTAGAAAAATGCATATAGACTAACCAGAGTGAGAATAAGTGCATACTTGGGCAACGAACCATCATGCGCTATCAAGAGAGGAGGTTAGTGCACAATTAAGGAATAGTTTCGAGCATGTCATAGAGCATAATAAAATCAATCATGCACGACAATTAAATCAAACAAACAATCAATCAATCATAAGGAAATCACATATGTTGGGCCCCCACCAAAGCCCGATTTATATTGCATGAATTAATCTCATAAATTCCATTATTCGGAATTACGGAAAATTCGCTCCTGCTTATTAAAGTCCAGAGGAGCAGAAGATTGTTTGAAAGCCAGAGCGGAATTAAAACTATTCGGGAGAAAATTAGATTTTTGAAATTTAATTGAAAAATTGGAATCTCGAAGATCACTAGAAAGTTGGAGTTTTAGAGTTTATTTGGATATTAGACTTTTAGAGGTTGAATGTGAGAATGAGAATTTTTAGAAAACTGAATTTGAAAGAGGTCGGAATTTTGAAAACGATTTGAGGGTTCGGGATTTTAAAGAAAGATTAAGTTGCGAAAATTGAACTTTGGGAGTTGAATTTTGAAAGAGATCAAAATCGTAAGTTATTTGAGAAGTAGAAATTATGAAAGTTGATTTATGAAAATTGGAAATCTCGAAAATCATTTGAAGGCGGACTTTTTAGAAATGAACAAATAATTATGGTAATAAAAATAATGATGATAACAAATGAGTAACTGGGTAAATACGGTAATTGGAACATTAGGAATTGAAAATTAAGTTCGGAGATAGAACACTTAGAATTTTAGATAGCTAAATTTAGAAGTCGGAATTTTGAAGAATTAGACTTTAATGATTAAGATTTTTAAGAGAAATAAATGGGTAAATATGGAATAATGTTATTAATTAATCAAAACGATATGGGAACGGGTGAAAGTTAATAGTGGGGTTTGTGAGATTAAAATTAAATTGGAAAATTGGATTTTGACGAAAGTGATATTTGAACGGATGAAAGTGAATAGTGGGATTTTGAAAATTAAGTTTGAAGGTCGGATCTTTGAATAATTGGACTCTAATTATTGGAATTTTTAGAAGAAAGAAATAAGTAAATGTGGAATTTATAACAATGATAACAAATATGATATTTGAATGAATAAAAGTGAATGGTGGAATTTTTCTAATTGACAATTTGAATTAGGGCGTTGTATTTTCGAGGGGTTAAACTTTAAATAAGTAAATGAATATAGGATACTAATTCAAATTAAAGAAAGTAACATTTAGACAAATAGTAGAATTTTAGGATTAAAAATTAAATTATGACATTGGATCTTTTGAAAAGATTGGATTTTGGATAAATAAACTAACATAGGATGATAATACTAATTAACAAAATAATCATTTAAAACGGAATAAAAAGAATAGCGTAATTTTTGGGGGTTTGAAAATTAAGTTAGAACATCGGATTTCTGAAGGGTTGGATTTTAAATTAGTAAATAAATATAAGATACTAACTCTAATGGATGATAATGAGATTTGAACTAATCATTGAAGAATTAAATCTTTGAAAAATTTAGGTTTTAAATAGCTAGATAATATGGGATAAAAAAATTCTAATGGGTGAAATGATATTTGGATTAATTATTGAAAAATTAAATTAAGATATGTGATTTTTAAAAGGGTTAGACTTATAGAGATTTTTTTGGAATTGAGGTAATCACATGGGCTAGCTCAACATGGGCTTGGGCCATGAGGATGGCTAGCTTGAGGAGCCATGAGGCCCCACATCAAAAGCTTGGGCTGGGCTCCAAACTCAAGTCCACATCCATGCTATGGGCAAGCCCAATGGGCTGACCTGATCACAAACTTGGGCTTGGTGCCCCAACCCAAGCCCAAATCCAAAGCTAACATGGGCGGGCTCGCAAAACCATCTCAAACCCAAGCCCAAAACTTCATCTTCCTCCAGCTTGCTTCTCCAAACGCAACATCATCCTCAAAGGGAGCCTTCACCACCGGCGGCAAGATAGAGAGAGGAACCGTGGAGGCGGTTCGGCGGCAACCAGAAAGTGCAGCCGTCAAGGTGGCTGGTGCGAGTGATGGCGGCTGGTGAGGCGAGCAAGCGGCTCGCCGACGTGGTGCGCACAGCAAGGAGATGCAGGGAGGGGCAGCAGGCGTGCTTGGACTCCATGCGTGCAGAAGGGCGGCTTTGGGAGTCCTTGTGGAGACGGGTATGGCGGTTAGAGAGAGAAAGAGGTGATGGGGAAGATAGGTGAGGGTGACGGCCATGCATGGGACGTGGGTGTGCAGATATGGGGCTGTTGAAAAAAGGGACTGCTGGGGATATGCATGGCTCCCCTTAGATGGACATCTGAAACAGGGGAAAGAGAGGAAGCTCAAGAAAATGAAAAGAAGGGCCCCAGCTAACCAAACAACTAAGGCAAACAAACCTATGTTTCGCGCTTGGATCCACGGGCTCGAGATGGGTGGGATTAACGAAGCAAAGAAAAAAGGAAAACAAGAACAAAGCATGTATGCAGAGGACTAAATTTAACCAAAGCAAGCAAATGATGGTTTTGGACTAGAACTAAGAAAACGTCAAGAAGGATAGGAGAATAATGGAAGGTGAAAGACATGAGGTGCGAACCTACAAGTGGATTCTCTACCAGCCAGACCAGCTAGGCTTCAACCTCCTTCCTCTTCCTTCTTGCTCTAGCTAATCTCCTCTAAGCCCCCCCGCTCCTCACTCGGGTCAAAACTCCTCCCGCCAGTCATGGACCTGCTCTCCTCTCTCTTACTCAACTGGTCACCATCCCAACCAACGCCATGGCCACGGTCAGCTGCTCCACCACGTGTTTCATGTAGCTAGCTTGAAGAAAATAGGTCCCCCACTTCTCCGTATGGTGACAGCTCCTTCGAGGTGGCCAGCAAACCAGGGGTCTACACATGGGCCTTACTCCTCCGGGCCGGGCGGTCCGGCCCGGCCCGTTGGAGACCCTGTAACAGTAATAATGAGGTTGTCATTTTATTTAATTAATCAACTATTCTAGTTGTGGAATGTACTATGCATAGGTTCCATGAATTAAATTATTGTATAAAATGTCTCATAAGAAAAATGCCGCTTGACTTACTATTTATACATTTTTTTAATTAATTAAGTTGTATAAATAATTAAGAGTCCAATAGGATAGATTTTTTTATTTTATATTTAAAAAAAAAACATTAACTTCTATATAAAATATAAAAAGTCTTATGGTCTTATATGAAAAATGCAGTGATTTATTTAAATTGATTAAAAAATTGAGAGATTAAAAAAATTTATTACCTCAAATCTTAATATATATTTTTAAAAAAATAGAAACATAAGGTAAATTCATACTTTTTATATAAAAATTTCTATTTTTTATATAAAAGTTTTTATTTTCAAAAACAAAAAAAAAAGAAGAAAATATATCTAAATGAAGTTTAAATACTTAAATCAATAATTAAAAGTGATAATAAAAAACTTATAAATAAAAAATTATACTTAATAAAGAGATTTAAGAGTAATTAATTCCAAAGAAATTTGAAACAAAGACCAAGTCATGTCATTCGTGGGGATCCGACACATGTTTAGTGTGTGGCTCAAGTTTGTCCAAGTGCTATCAAATAATAAATATATTATCAACTTAACAATCGAAATAATTGCTTGGGCTTTACCCATTCAAAAGTCTTTGCCCAGCATCAAGTCTAAGTTCGTCCACGTACTGTCAAACAAGAAATTTATTGTCGACTCAACAACTCTCTGACTACAAAAAACAATGGAAATAATTGTCCTTGGCCCATTTTTAGAGTCTTTGGCCAGCGTCAAGTCAACTCGAAAAGAGTGTAATCATGTTCCTATATTTGCTTCTCAAAAATACGAAGGAAAAAAAAATTACAATGAAATAATTTTCCCATATTTTATTATACTATAAAAAAATATATGATAATTATAGTTTTATCTTATTCAATAATAATATTATATGCATCAATAAAAAAATATAAATTTTATAAATATACATTAATTATTAAATTAAATTAAATATTATTAGAAAATAATATGTTTAACTTTAAAATATAATTAATATTAAAATTATGATTCATTTAATTCAATTATATTTAATGATATAAAATAAATAAAAATATATGTATATATATTTTTTAATATTTATGTTGTTTTTGTATTTAATTAATATAACAAAATTATCATAATAGTTTTTATATTTTTAATGATGAATTAAATGAAATTTTAAAAAAATATATAGTTGGAATTATTTTTTATTAAAATATTTTTTAATATTTTGTTTTTATGATGGGTTTTAGTGTTTTTGTTTTTTTTGTGTGTGTACTAAGTATAATAAAAAGGCAAGTTTGGCCAATGGTGAGCCAAGGTTGCTTTTGGACGTTTTGACTTGGCAAGTCTTAGCGCCCGCCACAAGCCAACTTTTACTAAAAAGGCGGGAAAATTGGCAAAAAACCGGTAAATGTGATTTTCATCCTTAGAGTAAACGAAACTCATGAATGCTTATAGCCGGTACATGAATAGATTGACGTGAACGCAACTACCATACATGAACATATCGAAGAAAACACAACCACCAGATGAAAATAATTATCACAGCAATAATGAGGTTGTCCTTTTGTTTAATTCATCAGCAATAATTTTCAAATGTATAAAACAAATGGGTTATGAATTAAATTATTATACAAAATGTCTCCAAAAATGTTACTTGGCTTACTATTTATACATTTGTTTTAATTAATTAAGAGTCCATGAGGATAGATTTTTTATTTTAAAAATAAAAAATAATAATAACTTCTATATAAAATATAAGAAGTCTTAGAATCTTATATAAAATGTAGTGGTTTTTTTAAATTGATTAAAAAATTGAGTTACTAAAAAAATTAATTTTGAAAATAATTGATCAAAACTTGAGAGTGAACTTAGTCGTGCACCCAATTTTTTTTCTAAAAAAGCAAAAATATAAAATAAAATAAAATAAAATAAAGAATAGAAGAACATGAATGAAAAAACAAGGGAGATAAAATAAGATGGTTTTGATAGGATGAGAGGCGCTAAGAGGAGGTTGAAGAACAAAGTATTTTTGTCATTTTGTATTTGAGATTTATACGGAGAAAAAAAAAAAAGGGAAAAGATGAGGGTAGGAAGATTAAGGTCTAGTTTTGATAACTTATTTTGAAAATAGCTTTGAAATACAATTTTTGAGAATTGTGTTTTAAATTTATTTTTTGATATTTTGTAGAACATTTGTTTGTTTGAGAATGCAAAATATTTTTAACATATTTTTAAAATATAATTTTTTTAAAAAAATTTATCTATAATATTTTATTTTTAATCATTCTTTATATTTGTATAATTATTTTTTAAAAACAACTCAAGAAAATAAGGGAAAATAACTGAAAATAAATAAATGATGTAATTTGAAAAACACCCTATTTTCTGTTTTTAAAAACAAATAATTATTTTATATTTTTAAAAACAAAAAAGAAGCATAAAATATAATACCTGTAATCTTGTTCCTATATTTGCTCCTCAAATTATTAAGGAAAGAAAAGAATTGCTATAAAATAATTTTCTCATATTTTATTATACTATTAAAAAGAATTGGTCAGCACTTAGCAGTTAATCTAATCGTGCACCCCAAATTTTTTTCTGTGCTCCAAAAAAAAAAAAAAAAATGCAATAGAAGGAAATGAATGGGAAAAAAAAAAAAGTAAAATAAGATTAGGATGAGAGTTGAGAGGTTGAAGAACAAAGTATTTTTGTTCATATCTAAGAATTGTATGAAAAAAAAAATGAAAAAAAAAAACTGAGGGTGGGAAGATTTAGGTGCAATTGATAATTATTTTTTAAAATAGTTTTTTAGAATAGATTTTTATAATTGTTTTATGATGTTTTGTAGAACATGGGAATGTCAAATGTTTTTAACATGCTTTTTATATTTTTAAAAATAAATTTTGTATGTAGTATTTTAGTTTCAATTATTTTTCATGTTTGTGTAATTATTTTTTAAAACAAGTTAAGGAATAAGGGAAAACAATTGAAAATAACTAAACAATGTTATTCAAAACATCATATTTTAGTGATTTTTTTAAGAACAAAAAACTATTTTCTATTCTTAAAAACATAAAAGAAGCAAAAAATATGACACTATATTTTAAGAGAATATCTTTTGATTATTTTGTCATTTTTACTTGTTTTTTAAAATCTATCTTAAAAAATAATTATATAAATATATAGAATGATTAAAAATAAAACATTACAGATAAAAAATTATTTTAAAAATATAAAAAATAAATTAAAAATATTTTAGATTTTCAAACAAACTTTGTTTTATCAAATATTAAAGAATAATTTTCTAAAAACTGTTTTTCATAATTATTTTTACAAAACAGCTTCAAACAAAACCTTAATAATTCTCATTATCAAATTCTAACCCAACTCTAATCCTAATCATAATTATTTTCCTTTTCTTTCTTTTTCTTTTTTTTCCTTCCCCTCTTCCCTTATTACATATAAGTATTTAAATTAAGACATTAAATCAATTTATCAAACCCATCTTAATCAATCAGTTAATCATAAGAATCATGTCAAAGACTTTTAAACCACTTGGTGGATCCACTCATCCATCATTCACGATGGATTAATCCATGGAAAGATAACAACATCTTTTTAGACTTGTACATGTGGATAGCTATTAGGAAAAAAAAAAAATTAATGCACAAAAATTGGGATGAAGAAATAAAATAAACTCATCAATGGTTACAGCTGGTACATGAATGAATAGATGGAAGAGAACACAACATCCAATCACAAATAATAGATGTAAAACAATTATTATTGTCTTTTTGTTTAATTAATCAACTATTCAAGTTGGGGGATGTGCCACACATGGGACCATGAATTAAATTATTGTACAAAATGTCTCATAAGAAAAATGTTGCTTCCCTTACTTTCTATACATTTTTTTTTAACTAATTAAGTTATATAAATAATTAAGAGTCCATTAGGATGGATTTTTTATTTTCTATTTTAGAAAATAAAAAATAAGGATAACTTCTATATAAAATATAAAAAGTCTTATAATCTTATATAAAAAAATGTAATGATTTTTTAAAATTGATTAAAAATTTGAGATATTAAAAAAAAAATTATAACCTCAAATTTTGAAATTTATTTAAAAAATTTAGAAACATAATCTAAATCTATATTTTTAAAATTTTATCAAATAATGACATTTTACTTAAACCTATACTTAAAAGTGACAATAAAAAAACTCATAAATAAAAAAAGTATACTTAGTAAAAGATTTAAGATTAATTAATTTAAAAAAAAATTGAAACAAAGACCAAGTCATGTCATTCATTGAGATCCGACATAGTTTGTCTAAGTTCTATCAAATAATAAATTTATTATCAACTCAACAACTCGTACCAAAACAATTGAAATAGTTGTCCATGTTGGACCCATTTTAAAGTCTTTGTCTAGCATGAGGTCCAAATTTGTCTATGGATCAACTCAATAACTCTCTGAGTACAAAAACAATCAAAATAATTGCCCGACCCATTTTAAAGTCTTTGCCCAACATCAAATCAACTCGAAAAATGTGTAATCATGTTCCTATATTTGCTTCTAAAAAATGTCAAGGAAAGAAAAAAAAAATTGCTATCAAATAATTTTCTCATATTTTATTATACAACTAAAAATGATTTATCAACACTCAACAGTGAACTTAGTCGTGCACCCAACTTTTTTTCTTTGTTTTTTTTAAAAAAAGAAGAAAGTTTTAGGAGAATAGAAGGAAATGAATGAAAAATATAAAATAAGGTTAAGGTTTTCATAGGATGAGAGGCACTCAAAGGTTGACTGAACAAAGTATTTTTGTCATTTCATATCTAAGATTTATGTGAAAAAAAAGAAAGAAAGAAGATGAGGGTAGGAAGATTTAGGTCCAATTTTGATGCTTGTTTTTTAAAATAGTTTTAAAAAACAGTTTTTGATAATAGTTTTTTAAAATTGTTTTATAATGTTTTATAGAACACTTAGTTGGGAGTGTAAAATGTTTTAACATATTTTCTACATTTTAAAAATAAATTTTGTATGTACTATTTTAGTTTTAATTATTTTTCACATTTGTATAATTATTTTTAAAGACAACTCAAGAAAATAAGGGAAAACAATTGAAAGTAAATAAATAATGTTATCTAAAAAACATCATATTTTTTGTTTTTAAGAATAAAATATTATTTTCCATTCTTAAAAATAGAAAAGAAGTAGAAAATGTAATACTATATTTTTAGAGAACATCTTGTAATTATTTTTAGTTATTTTTACTTGTTTTTTGAAGTTTATTTTAAAAGATAATTATATAAATATGTAAAATGATTATCTTTATCAAATTTTTTAGAATTATTTTTAAAAAACACTTTCCAAATAAAACCTTAATAAATCTCTTTATCAAATCCTAATCCTAACTTCAATTCTAATCATAATTATTTTCCTTCTCTTTCCTTTCCTTCTCTTCTTATTCATAAATATTTAAACTAAGACATTACATCAATTTATCAAATCCATCTTAAGGATCATGTCAACAACTTTTAAACCACTTGGTGGATCCACTCATCCATCATTGATGATCCAAGGAAAAATAACAATATCTTCTATATGTAACTTAAGTCATCTCACCGTAGCTATCAAAGAAAAAAAAAACTAAAAACAAAATTTAATGCACAAAAATGGGATGAGGGAGTATAAGAAACTAATGAATGCTTATACATGAATAGATTGAAGATAACACAACTACCATCACAAATGATAGATGAAAAACAAGCATTACAACAATAATGAGCTTGTCCTTTTGCAACTATTCTTGTTGGGAAATATACCACACATGGGGCCATGAATTAAATATTGACAAAATGTTCTTCATAAAAAAATGTTTAAAACTTTTTTTTGGCCTTACCATATTTTATATTTTTTAATTAATTAAGTTGTATAAATATTAAGT
>JBAPGN010002997.1:0-36969 GCA_037355405.1 Vitis amurensis
AAAAAGTCTTCTTTTTGAAACTCCTTTTTGTTTTAGCTAT
Source organism: Vitis amurensis (assembly GCA_037355405.1). Classification (NCBI taxonomy): domain Eukaryota; kingdom Viridiplantae; phylum Streptophyta; class Magnoliopsida; order Vitales; family Vitaceae; genus Vitis; species Vitis amurensis. The sequence goes on from JBAPGN010002997.1 coordinate 41, forward strand.
TTGCTATTTTCTTTCGGCGTCGGAGAGGAAGCTGTTTGTTTGATAGAAAGTTCGCTTCCCCGTGATTTGACAGGAAAAAAGTGGTTCGAATCCACTGACTTCATTCAAGGAGAGGAGACAAAATGTAAAATGGACCGCATTATATAGGCGCGCGCTATAGAAAGACATGTGGCTATGGAATAGGACGGGCACCTATATCGAACCTGCTCGGCCTTCTCACGGATACCCCCCGCACCAATGTGGGCTAGTAGAGGCCGGAGGTCCACTTGCTTCTAACGTTCTGCACCTTCTAACATCCATCTCGAAATGAGCTACCTCGTTATGTTTTTGCTTTTCTTCTTCATCTCCTTCGTCTCCTCTTCAATCGGAAGAGAGCACTCCAACTTCTATACGTTATTCCGTCCGCGTCTTGAAGAAGAAACGGTAAGATCCTTACAGCCCCTCATATCATAGAAAGGGACAGGCCCTTCTCGGCATGATCCGAGGTTTCTTTGACAAGCGGAGCGATCAAAAGGGCTTAGCGCAACTATGGGCATTAAGGGAAGGCTTCTCAGTCATCAGGCACGTATCTTTGCACCCTGCCATAAATGAAACTTCTTCCAACATGTTGACTTCTTTCGGCTGACTTTCAATGCAAGAATATTTGATTGAAGTAAGTAAGCTAATAATAAAAAGTGCTTTCATAAGTATACTGTTAGCAAGAAGACTGGGGCCCCTTCCCCTGCAGTAAAGGTAATTGAATTCCCTACTAGCTCAATCAAGAGAAAACCGGAGTTCGGGGCCTCTCGGCTCTCATGATCCGATCGGTCTAAAAGGGCACGGCTCGGGACTGACTTGTCTCCTATATCTTGTAGGATGATTAGGTCAGCTAGGCATAGTGTTGCTTGGGTTGCTGTCTTTAAGCATTTGGGTTTGAAGGATTTTAGGGCGTCTTTGAGGGTTGTAGGTGCGGGTTATCGCACCTTCTCTCGAGATGCTCTTGCCTTCTCTCCTAGTGTTTCTAGGCACTGGTTCAGGCATGCCTTAGTTATGTATGCTTCTGGTGGTCCCCATCCTTTACCTTTCTCGTTATGGTTGGCATTTCCCACTTTCGTCGGTGTGAACTGCTACCATATAGGGATGGTAAGGTCAAAGTGAAGATCCGCTTGTCGTCCGGATTGGCGCTATATTGAGCGTTTCGCTCGACATTTATAGAGTCTCGCTCCGGGGGAAGCATAGGTTCTTTAGATTTAAAGAATCAATGCAGCATGCGTAGAAAAGTCCTTGACTATACAGGGCGCTCCCTGTGCACCCAGCCAGCGGAAAAAGGCTAGCGCGCCCGGAAGGGACGACGCTGGATCGCGAGTCAGTCTCAGAAAAAAGCTATCGCTAGTTCCCTAGACTTGTGTAATAGGCTTTATCCGTTGGTAGGCAATTCTTATAGCAAGCATTGGCTTGGCGCGATCCTTTTTTATTCTTGTTTAGGCGTAGGCGCTACCCTTTCTTTCTACCATTTATTTGGCTTAAGCGTGGGTATCGTGGGATGTCCCAGCCAGAAAGCATTAATTGGAGGCCGGGGCAGAAGCAGAAGGAAGGACTGGAAAGCAAAGCCTACTTTCGAAAGACTTTTTCTATTATAAAATGAGCAACGTACGATAAGCAAGGGTCCTCGGTCAGAAAGAAGTACTCGTTGAATGGGAGTGGTACAGACTTATACCGATCTATCATCACACCAGCAGGCTTTCTCTCATCAAGAAAATAGGTAGCCCTTTACTAATCTGTGGATGAATTCCGTTAAGAAATTTTCCTCACTCGTCTAAAGGCAGTTTGCGGTCAATAGCCAACCAAAGCCCAAGCCCGAAGAAGGGCTGCTTACTCAATAGGGCGTAAAAAAGACTTTGAGCTTCTTTCTGATCACACGATATTCTTTTACATTACAAGTTAGGGATGAGTTCCTTTACCAGGTGACCCCCTCGAAGAAACGACGAACTATATCTCTAGTAGGATCAAATCAAATAAAGCACAGGCATTCTCAAGATTAGTAAACCGATTGACTTATTCCACCGAAACTTCCACTGCAGAAAAGACTGAACCAAAGGCACTTCTTCCCCCGACCTTTTGATAGTCAACCAAATAGGGAAGCTTCGGTAATAAGGCAAGCCCGTCTAGTAGCCAGTCCTGTCAGTGAGTGGGCCTATGTGAGTGAGAGGCGGTCTGATGTCTGAGAGTCTGAAGTCCGAGAGACGTTACCGGACCGGTTTAGGAAGGAGAAGTCACTGAGGAAGCCGTTACCACAAGAGCCAGCAGCCATTCAAACGTATGCGCTAACAACAAGTGGATTCTCGTCTGTTGCAAGGAGATTCCCATCTGTTAATGAGCTTTCTCAATTGGAAATATAGTCTAGTAAGAAAGCAATTCCTCCTCCGACTCCGATTGACGAGAAAGAGTCCTATGAGCATGAGAAAGTGAAGTAAGTAGTTCCGCTAAGTAGATGCCAAGCCCGAGGTGAGAGCCCGGCCAGGCATGAGAAAAAGCCTTATCCTTTCTTCCCCTGTAGCTCTGTGACTTCCATTCCCGAAAGTGAGGTGCGAAGCGGAAGCGAACCCAGCTGTTGCAGTTACGGTGCACAGTTCTTATTAGGAAGCGGATGTAACGACTGTCAGCGCGCCGAGCCATAGGTGATTGTTGATGGCAAGTTTCAGTAGTCTGCCCTGTATAGTGGTCCTAGCCAGCTGATGTAATCTAATCCTCTGATCATGGAAAATAGTCCAAAAAGACGGGCTTTCGTCAAGGCTTTCTTCTTAGTTTGATGGGCGCTTGCCCGAAATAGGGTATCTTACGGGAAAAACTGATATGATAAAGGGCGAAAGTGGTCCTATCTCCTATGTGGGTGGGCCAGAGGCTTCGGTTTGAACGTTGTTCTCCTTCATTTCAAGCTTAGGAACAGTGGGTACATCAGGGGATACAAAAGTAGGAAATGCTTATGCTCGGAGTACGGCTTGATTACCATAATCAGTCCAGGTCCAGCTTACTGCGGCTTCCTTTTCCGCTTGTAGATTCTGACCTCGATTTACAATCCCCATCCTGCCTCATGCTAGTCCTTTCTTTCAGATGCGCTTGTTCTTATCGTAAAGTCTGCCGGCGAAAGGCTGACTCCGCTACTTATTAAGTTAAGGCCTATCTGCCTGCATTTGTTGCCTAGTTTCCTTGGTCACTCACCTTGAAGTAGGTCCCTCTCAGTAAGGCTTCCTTCGAGATGGGCTTCTCCTTTAGTTCCTGATCATGAGAGAGAAGAACCAACCGTAGAATCTAAGAGTTCTTGTTTGAGTTCTTGGTTCGAGTGAGGGTTCCCAGTTCAAGTGCCAGCGCTTACTCTATTGAAGAAAGGACTGACTGAACTGAAACTGAAGGAGAAAGTGTCACTTACCTGCCTGCAGCGGGGAGCGACCGATCAGATCTCCGGTCTTCTAGAGGCATCAAGTCAGAATAGAGAGGCCCATCCGCAAAAAGACTTTACAAAATGGTACCATTAAGCCAAACGACGGGGTCCAGAGCTATAGAAGGAGTGTCACTTGGAGTCAGTTACAGACAAGAGGGAAAGGGAAAGACGAACTTCTAAGTCAGTTAAAAGAGCATTCTTTTTCGCCGGGCCTTAGCAAAGCGAAGATTCAACTCCCTCTTCTTCGACGATCGCTACTCGCTTTAGTTGCATTAGCAAGGGTTCACCGACTACTGCTCATTCGTAGCTCACACAAGACTCTCGCGGAAAAAGAGTAGAACTTGAGGGCTCAGACTATTCATTCACAGATAAGTTCACCTAAGAAGGGGCGAACACTACTTAGAAGTGACGGTCAAAGTTTGGGTGCCAAAGAAGGTTTCCTAGGCAGGGCAGAAAGCCGTATAGCCTTAGTCGCTATGGAGTTTTATTGCTTGCCCTGGGCCTCTGGCGTACAAGGATTCGCACCTTTGCTAGCCCGGTCCCAATGAACCGATCAATGTCTGCCACGTTTGTTTCTCCGACTATAGCTGGTGAACCGAGAACTCCTTCTTATAAGGTATAAGCTTCTTCGAGAGGAGGTTGAGAGAAAGCTGCTTCCTATAACTAAGAAGGCAATCTTGGGGGAAGAGTGACCCCCCTATGAAAGAAGATTCACTCCTGTTTGAAGGGTCGGCCAAAGAATGGAAAGATTGATTCTCACTGACTGACTTAGGGGGAAGACTCGTGAACCTTTCCGCAGCGACGGAGTAAGGGAGAAGACTAGGTCACCTAAACCAATAAAAAGGGACGTCGTTATTCACCCGATGAATAAAACAGGGTACGAACTCACGACACATGATAGGAGCAGTTAGCCTAATAAGGGAGGACCTATACGCACGCAGTTCCAGTCAAAGATCGGTACCACCTTACCTTACTTCATTCACCTTGCCTAATTCCCCTAGATGGAAAAACCTCTCCGTTTTCCCCCCATTCCACATTACTTGCATGGATGAAGAGGTGATGCATGACATAATTAAAGCAACAAAATCCTCTGGGAGTTGAACTGCATGGAGCGTATCTCTAAGAAAATCCCATCTCAACCTATCATATGCTTTTTCAAGATAAACTTTTACCGCAAGCATTCCTCTTTTTCCCTTCTTCCTTCGCATAGAATGAATCACCTCCTGCATAATAACTATGTTATCAATTATTTAGCGTCCAGGTACAAAGCTACACTGCGTGGGTGCAATGATAGTAGGCAGCAGAGTCTTCAACCGATCCACGATCACCTTAGTAATGGTCTTGTAGGAGACATTGCATAGGCTTATGGGCCGCAACTGGGTAAGACTTTCTGGATGGGGGACCTTTGGAATCAACTTGATCAAAGTATGATTGATCCCCTGAGGCAAGCTTTTATCAAGGAAAGCCTTCAACACCATACAACACAAAGAGGGACCAACTACATCCCAAAATTTCTGGTAAAAAAGTGGCTGAAATCCATCGTCTCCAGGTGCTTTGTATGCTCCCATAGAAAAAAGCGCATCCTTTACATCCCTAGGAGTCACTGGCTTCATCAAAGAAGCAATTTGCTCATCAGTAAGACAAGAGAAATAATTGACAAAGTTAACAGGCATACCTCGATTTCCCTCGTCTGTATAGAGTTTTTGATCAAATTGAACCACCATATTCTTAAACAGGTTTACATCCGTGATCCAACTTCCATCATCCCCCTTTAAGCTTCCAATCCCATTTTTTTTCCTTCAGATGAGAGTAGACATGTGCAAAAATTTCGAGTTACAATCACCAAATTTAATCCATTGCACCCTGGATTTTTGGTACCAAAAGATCTCTTATTGCAGGAGCACTTCTCTATACTCTGCCTTGAGCTTCTTTTCCAATCCGAAAAGGTGCACCGAATTTCTTTCCGCCAGGGCTCTTTGAATACCACCCAATCTTGTCAAAATCCTCTTTTTTTTTTTTTTTTAATGAATATTCCCAAACACCTGTTTATTCCATACTTTAACCTTTTCTGTAAAACTTACAAGGGCCTCATTGAGAGGCAGACTATTCTCCCAACTATCCATAACAGAAAAAGGCCGAAATTCCAAATGCGTCAACCACGCTGCTTGAAACCTAAAAGGCTTTTGCAAAATCCAAATTGGAAGAGGAATGGCACCCAATAAATCAATCAGTAACGGGGTATGATCTGAATAGATATTCGGGAGGTGTGAAACCGTCGCTTCTGGAAACAAGCTTCTCCAAGAGGCATTCGCTAACGCCCTATCAAGCCGGATGCTAATCTTCCTCAAACCATACCCTCTTGACCATGTAAATTTAGGTCCAGAAAAACCCAGATCAATAAGCTCGCAATCATCAATCCATCTAGCAAATCGAGCACACTTACGGTACACGTTATCGGAACTCCTACTTTTCTCCTAAGCCGACTTGTAGGCATTAAAATCTCCTACTACCAGCCATGGCCTATTATGTATCTTCGTGAGCTGATAGAGCGCCTCCCATAAGTGCTCTCGTCTTGCAGGGATTGGGCTAGCATATACCGCCGAGAAAATCCAATGCTCACCCTTAATATTTTCAGTGAACAAATTCACACACTGAGAGTCTTTAGAGAGAATTTTAACCCGAACACGCTCAGTCCTTCAAAAGACCCATATGCCTCCACTAAACCCTTGAGTTTCCATTCGCGTCGAACTAGAGAACCCAATCCTTCGAGACACCTCATCAGCCCTATCACCACTTATTCTAGTCTCAACCAACACTAGGATCACCGGGTCATGCACAGAGATGAGGTCTCTAATCACCCCGAGAAAATCCTCATTTCCCGCTCCTCTACAATTCCAAACCAAAATCCTCATTGGCATCCCATCAGGTAATCCGTTAAAGAAAGAGTGTTGTGGATTATTCATCACTAACGCTTGATAAGTGTTGATACGGTCACTAAGCAAACCCAGCACTCTTTGTAGCGTCAACCATAACTTCCCCAGTGGCAAGAGAAAGATTGTCCTCATCAACGTGAGCAATACCAGTTAAGACTACCTCTATCTCTTGTGAACGAGAAAGCTCAGTACCATTACATCCCGAGTCTCTCGAAGATGGCCCACAAACAGCAACACCTTCTGGAATATTGGTCTTTTCCTTTCTCTTTCTCTTTGTCTTTTTCTCCATCTGTTTTCAGGTTGTCTGGATTAAAACATCTGCCAGAGCGAGTCATGTTCCCAATCTCATCAAAATCTTCCCTTTCTCTCTTCTCCGTATCTTTTCTCTAAATTCCAAGAGACTTTATCAAGATTGTAGACGGGAGGTGGTTGGTAAGGGATAATAGTGGTTGTGGTGCAGGCAGGGTGAGGGGTTGAGTCGGGATTTGAATAAAAACTAGATTTTGGGGTCAAGGGAATCGGCCCCGGTTTCACCCGAAGCGTGCTACGGAACGAGCCTTGTCTACGAAGCAAGTTCAGTCAGCGCATAAATAGTCCGCGAGTGTGGTTGACTAGTAGTACCATTAGCCTAAACGTTTTGTATCCTTCACGGCCGCTAATAGTTCTAATTCCTTCGCTATTGGAACTATGACTCCCGCTCCGAAAACTTCGCTCGCTGCCTCCCCGGTCTCGTCTCAAACTGTGGTATAGACGGAGTTTCCTGCTTCCCGCCAAAAATCCAGAAAATGGTAGCTAGTGTCCCTAATCGAATGACTTGAAACACTTCTCCGTAAAAAGCACTATTGGATTGGCTGCTTACACACCTACTCCTAGTCTAGTCCTTGACCTGGGCTTTTTAGGGATTCCCTGAAACCAGAGCAAGAACTGCTTTCTAGTTGAATTCTTATTATAGCTCCTCGACTTCAGTTGAAGCTCCTGGCCTATTGGTTGATGATAGGGTTCTTGTTGGTCTTGTTGGTGGAGTTCCTGCCCTTGGCCTTGGTTCTAGTCTCATCTCGCATGCCAGCAAGTATTTTAGAAAGAATGACTTGGTTTCATGTAGCTACGCTATCCTCTCGCCTTTTGCACCTGCCTTGTGTTGCTAGGAAATGGCTAAGCCTTTTTTTTCGAGGCTTTCACCCGCACTAGCACTAGTATATGGTGATATCCAACTCGAAAGCCCGAACACAAACAAGCTTACCTTATTATTAGATAAAGGGGAAAGAGGCAAAAACCAAAGCTAAGGAGCTGACAACTGCGAGACTAGGAGAATAAGAAAGACTTGGTATATAATCCGTGCCTTTGTTCCGACTATAGTCCATTAACAAGCGAGTAGGGGAACCGTTCCTTCCGTTCAGTAAGGGAATACAAGCATTACGGGGAGTTTTTTACTAGGAATATGAATATGACTCTTCCCAACTCAAGTCAAGCGAAGCGTAGTGAGGAAGGAGGGAAAGAACTACTAAAGAAAGGCTAAGTTCAGTACTTCTCGGGACTTCTCATTCTGCAAACATGGCAAATCAGGTATATGGATCTGCTGCTTCTTCTTCCATTCCCAGTGATTGGATTCGTCGATTCCGGAGCTACCAGTCACATATGTCAGGTGATATCTTTCTTTCCTATCTCTTTCTCCTTTACCTATCAAAGATTCTGTTAACATTGCAGATGGCACTCTCTTACCTGTTCCACACCGTGGGTCTATGTCTTCATCCCGGATTCTTCATGATAAATTCTATTTTTCTTCGCTGAGGACAAACTTGCTTTTTGTCAGTCACCTTGCAGCTAACCATCTTCGTGTCATCTTTTCTTCTTCTGAGTGTCTTATCCAGGATCAGCGCACGGGAAGGATCGTTGGCCGGTTGGGAAAGCTATATTATCTGGATATTCTTCTCTACATTCCTTTTTTTTTTCAGCTGCTTCAGTAGGATAAGGAATGGGACCCGCCGTCGCCTGGGACATACACAACACACAGTGCAAGACTTCTTCCATTGTCTAGAGTATATTCCTGCATTTCATTCAGATGGGTTGAACAATTCATGTGATTGTTTACAGTTGGCAATTGTATGCTCCCGGATTAAACATATGAATCCAAATTCAAGTGTGCTCGATTTGCTAGATGGATTGATTCATTCGTTAGTGTCTACTTGTGATTTGACCTTATTTGACCTACGGCTGATTTAAGGATATATCAAAGACAACTACTTTAATTAAGGGGTCCTACTCGAGTGCAGTCATTCACAGGCGCAAGGTACTTTACTTTCTATTATAAGTGGATGACTACAGTAGATACATCTGGCTTTCTTTACTTAGAGAGAAGTCCTAAGCTCTTTCTAAGTTTAATATATATAAAGTTCAGAAAATCAGTAAAATCTCCAGATCAAGAGGTTTAGGTCTGAACTCTGGCGGAGAATACCTGTCAAGGGTGTTTGATTCCATGCTCCTGAAGATAGGAATCAAACGTGAGCTGTCGTGTGCTCATACTCCGCTGCAGAATGGGGTGTCCGAAAGAAAGAATAGACACCTGGTGGAGTCTTGCAGGGCCGGGCCATGCTACAGGCCAAGGGAGTTCCGAAGATTTCTTGGGGCGAATGCATTAGGACTGAAGCCTTTTTGCATAACAAAACTCCGTCTTCGGCAATTTCCAACAAGACGCTATAAGATATGCTACACAAGAAGGTACCAGATGTTGGGCACTCACTTGCGTCTATTTGGCTGTGTCTGTTATGTTCACCTGCCTGAACCGTCCAAAGGAAGTTGGACAAGAGGGCGGTCAAATGCGTGTTCGTTGGATCTTCCACTGAGAGGAAAGGATGGAGGGAGCCTTCGACAAGAGGGGTGTACGAGTCCCGTGACGTTGTGTTCGACGAAGGAACCCGTTGGGGTGGGTTCGCAGCAGAGAGAGAAGACGTAAATAAACCAGCAACCACAGTTTTCTCGAAACGTCGGAAGGAAAACTCGAATGTATTGATCGAGCTCACCCCCTTGAAACGAGAACAAGAAAATCGAAATTGTCAAATTATGCACTAACTTGATGGAATGCAGGCATACGATTAATCAAATAACATGCAGGTAAGACAGCTTCTTACCAGTAGTAGGTACCTTCATCTCGGTGAGAAGAGCACGGCTCCAAAAGATGCCGATTTTTTCCGCTCAGCTACTCCATTCTTTTTGGGGGGTATATGGACAGGTAGTTTGAGAGTCAATCTCTTGTTCCTGCAAATAAGCTTGAAAGTTCTTGGAGAACTCTTATTCTCCCCCATTGTCAGATCTCAAAATCTTAACATTTATACCACACTGAATTTTTATCCTCTTATGAAATAACCGGAAAATCAAAGGAATTCTTAGATTTCATAAGAGAGATCTCTAGAATAGTCATCAATGAAGGAGACAAAATACTAAACTAATAAAGAGGAGCAGAGGGGGTTGAACTACTGGAACTCCCAATGGAACTATCAGTCTTCATAAAAAATGATATGATGAGTCTTACTACCATTAGGATGTAATTGTATTTCTCCTGACCGTACAAAAAAAAAGGAGAAGGTGCATTACTCCCGTTGCTCATCATGGAATGAATTCACTTCGGCTTACTTTCCTCTTACCAAATCCCTCTTTTAAGATGATGTAGGTAGAGTGGCACCCATGGGAGGATTCCGCTCCTAAACATAAGGGATAAAAATTGCGTGGTCTCGGCCTGGCAGCGACGAGATTTTTTTTTATGGACCGGGGGTACGCGAGTGGTACCTAGGAGAGAGGTGCTGGCACCAGACCTCAGATGAGGCCAGTTTTTTTGTGCCTAGGCGACCACCTAGGAGCATGGCGACGGCGCTGGCCCTTCCAGGTCATTTTCTTGCGGCACGGGACGAGTCTTTACTTTAGGATACCCTGCATCGGATTATCTTGATCGACAGACTTTTCTCCGCCCCTAGTCCATCTCATTCCATTTGCCCTTTAAAGCTTCTATCTCATTTCCGAAAGGTCCTAGAGTTAGCTTCCATATGTCTCTCCCATCTTCCTTAATTTAATGTATGTGCTAATCCTTTGAATCTGATTATTCTCCCATTCACTTATTCTTGGCTCTTCTTGAGCCAGCGTTAACTCTAGGCTTATGGCTTTTTTCCTTTGATGATTAACCATTCTAATGGGCCATGCAATATAGTCGATTAGGGAATTTCCCCTCCTATAAATCGGAATGCTCCCCTTTTTGTGTCATGAAATACATATAGCTCCTTCGTTTCCCCCTCTTCTCCTCCTTCTTCCTCTGGTGCTTCCCAGAGCTCGTGGGCCAGCCTTTTATGCTTCGCCCATCTTTATATGCCACGGGGAATCGATCGGTTGAATCCGTTGCAAGCCCATTTTACGAAACCCCCCAATCATAGTAGGAAACTAAAGGAGCTACTAAGTGAGGAAGCCCGATTTCGAGAGGACTAGATAGGACTAACTCGGAGATAAATCATTCAATAGCGGATAAGAATCGGGTTCATAAAATGGATCACTTGCCCCAGAAAGAGGTGCCTAAACGGAACTAGGGTTCTTATGAGCAAGTATTGCAGACTGACAGCAACAAATTAAAGATAAGCAAAAAAGAGGAGGTCGACTGATCGACAGAGGACTTAAGTCCATGAGTTGGATGCCCTGCCGCCTGTGAGGACTGCTTTCAATAAAAAGGAGATGAGAGATAAGCGACTTGCCTTCCTCATAATTAGCCATCTTGGATGAATGCCCAGGAGTGTGAAGGGGGACACATAGCAAGTAGTTTCAGTGGAAGTGGAAGCAGCAGCGAAACCAAAACTAAAATGGATCGTCATCACAAGTATAAAAAAAGTTAGCTTAGGGGTGACCTATAACGAGCGAAGCTCCGATACGTTGGTTGGCGGCTGCCACTCCTGAATTGCTTGCACTTTTGCCGGATCCATTCTAATCCGACCATGCTCTATGACATGCCCCAATAACTTAATCTTCGTTTAAACAAAATAGCATTTCAACGACATACAGTTCGTGTTCCCGCAACCTGGTAAACACCTTTCTCAAATGCACTGAATGCTCTTCAAAACTAGAGCTGTAAATGACAATATCGTCGAGATACACCACAACGAAATTCTCCAGATAGTCTCGGACTACCTGATTCATTAGCGTACAAAAGGTTGTTGGCGCGTTGGTCAAGCCAAACGGCATGACAAGGAACTCATAAGCTCCATACCTCGTGACACAAGTCGTCTTTGATTCATCCCCCTCTAAAATCTTGACTTGCCAGTACCCCGATCGGAGATCCAACTTAGTAAACACTCTTGCCTTGCTAAGCGGATCAAAACAGTCCGCGACAAGCGGAATGGGATAATTGTTCCGAAAGGTCACCTTATTGAGTGCTCGGTAGTCTACGCACATTCTAAGAGAGCCATCTTGCTTCTTCTGAAAAAGAACAGGTGCGTCATACGGTGACTTAGCTGGCTGAAGCAAGCCCGCATCCAGCAGCTCTTTCAACTTTTTCCTTAGTTCTGCCAACTCAGGTTGTGACATGCGATAGGGTGCGCGGGCTGGTGGCTTTGTGACCGGCACAAGGTCCATGATCAACTTCCCTTCGAGGCGGTTTCTTATTATGGAGCTCATCAGGCATGACATCCTCCAAATCTGCCAAGACCTGCTTCACGGGCTTCGGTAATGTCCCTGATGACTCTTTAATCTCCTGCCAGTTCAAAACAGCTAGGTACATAGTTTCCCTACGTTTCAGCCCTTTCTTCACCTGGTAGGGCTTAGAGACTCTTCTCCTAAACTCTGGCAGAAAGAACTGGGATCATGCACGGCTTGGGAATAAGCAGACCCTTACGGTGCCGAGAATCGAGGAATGACCATGTACTCCTTCCCTTACGGGGCTCATGGAGTAGCGTATTTTGAAAGAGGAAGACGGGGGGTGAGAACCGGTGGCTGCTCACCCTCAGAATCTTCTAGCCGCGTCATCCGAGACCGAGATCGGGTGCGGATAGGGCTTCGAGTTACCTCTAGTCTCTTCTGCCCCCGATTTTAAAATGAGGGTTCCGTGATGTCGAATTTTGATTGAAACCTAGTTTTGACTCAACGCAGACGTTGGCGCATCCCTTTGACATAAGTACATATGCGTGCGAAGGTGTCGACCAATTTCAGGCTCTTTTTGAATCATTCCTTCAGTGAAACCGGACAAAACATTGGCTAAGTTGATTTAATTCGCATGAGAGGGCTTCGGGACAATCGAGGTGTCAAACATCCTCATTTTGTTTTGCCCGTTCGAAACTTTCTTTCAATTGCTGTAGGTTGCAAAAAATTACCCTACGCTTTCTGTTGATCTTTAGGGAAAAAATATAGGAATCATAAAATCCTAATTTTTCCTTAGGACCGTCGGGAAAACACACCTTTAAAAAAGAGATACCTTCATGGAATGCCCGTTCCTCTCTACAGTATGAGAACACTCGAAACATAAATCTAACACAAAGAGTAGAGGCTTAGACCAACTCAACAGAGTTAGAGAGGGGATCAAACTATAAACATCACAGTAGATCCAAGGTAAGGCAGAAGCTGCCGTGTCTCACTTACCACTTGCCACATTTCCACTTTTTTCTTTTTCTTTCTTTCTTTTTTTCCCCTTTTTTTACCACCATAATCCCTAGTCACCTATTATATTTTTCATTGCTATTTTTTTTCCCTTTGATATTCTTTTTAATATGCTCATATATTTTCTCATAAAATTTCTTTAATTTTAATTTTTTTCACTCTCTAATTTTTCTATATTTATTGATTATAATTATTTTTTGAACATATTATACTTAAAATGATAATGTATAATAAATAGTTAATATAACGAATTAAATCAAATATATGTATAATGGACAAAAATGAAAATATTATCCCACAAATAATGTACTTGATGATTTTAAATATTAATTATATTAATATATTTAATAAATTAAGGTTTAAATTTAAATATTTTATTTTATTATTTAGAGGTTTATGATGTAAGATTTTTTTATATTAATGTGAAACAAAATATTAATTTATTTTGTAAATTCTATGATATGTAAAAGTAAAAATATCTTTATAATACCATTTTATTATTTATATTATTTTTTTAATTTTTATTTTAAATATATCACATCAAAATCACAATAAGTTATTGTGTTTTAAATTGTTTTCTTATGATTTTAATTTGATTATGGATCTAACCTTTTTTTTGGTTAAAATCTTTAATTTTTAATTAAAATAAAATATAAAATAAAATACATTTTTCATAAAAAAAAAAAAATCGTATTTAACCTTTCATATTAATTTCATAAAAAATAAGTACATTTGTAAGAAAAATAGGTAAATCCATGCCTAGGGGAATCAAGACCCCTATCATTCTTGTCATGGTCTATATATTCCTTTGGGACCCTTGATAAGTGATTAGAGGTCCTCGCCCACCCCAGAATGAACTTTTGAACCCTAGGTACATCCATTCTTAAAGGAACCAAGACCTTTATCTGAATTCTCATGGTTCATATATTCCTTTAGGGATCCTCGAGAATGAGATATAGGTTGTTTTTCACCTTGAATCAGACATTAGAACCCAAGGTATATCCTAAAGACAATTTAGTACATTCGATCCTTGGGCCACCAAAACCCCTATATCCCTTCCCATAGTCTATTTGATACTTTGGGGACTCTTGAGAAGTGAATGGAGGTTGTTTCTAATCTTGGAATGGACTTTGGAACCTTAGGTACATACTTTAGGGATCCTCGAGAAGTGATTGGAGGCTATTCCTCACCCTAAAATGGACTTTTAAACCCTAGGTACATCTTTAAGAAAATTTGGTATATCTTATCCTCTGGCTACCCCATATTGCTTCTTATGGTCCATTTGATCATTTAGAGACCATTTAGAAGTGATTTCAAGTTGTTCCTCATCTCGGATGGACTTTGGAACCCTAGGTACATCCTTAAGAAAATTTGGTACATCCAATCATCGGGCTACTAAGACCCCTATCACCCTTCCCATGGTTCATTTGTTTCTTTAGGAACTCTTGGGAAATGATTGGATGCCGTTCACCACCTTGGAATAAACATTAGAACCCTAGGTACATCCTTAAGAAAATTTGAAACATCTAATCCTTGGGCTAACGAGACACTTATCTCCCTTCCCATAGTCCATTTATTCCTTTTAGAGACCCTCGAGAAGTGATTGGAGGTCGTTCCCCACATTGGAATGGACTTTGGCACCCTTGGTATATCATTTACAAAATTTAGTATATCCTTTACAAAATTTGGTACATCCTTAAAAAATTTTGGTACATCTAATCCTTGAGCTATCGGGACCCCTATCTTATTACCCATGGTTCATTTATTCCTTTAGGGATCTTTGGGAAGTGATTAGAGGTCAATCCCTAGCTACTTCAAAATGGACTTTGGAACCCTAGGTACATCCTTAAGAAAATTTGTTACATCCAATCTTTGAGTTAACAGGACACCTATTGTAGACCCCTCATTTTGCCCATGACACATATAGGTTGATAGACGATACCTAGCTGATGAACAAGAAAGTAACTATCCGGGGTCAGCTGCAACAAACCTAGATCAGGTGCAACAAACCAAAGTTAGCTGCAACAAACAGAAGCCGATTAAGAACGTCTCGAAGAAGGAAGTTAGTTAGTTAGGTTGTTGTAGATATAAATATAAGAAAACGTCAGTGTAAAAACATGGATCACCTTTTTTAATAGACAATGAGAAATATTAGTTTTTCTAAAACCCAGTTTCTAAAACTTTCATGGTATCAGAGCTTTGGCTTTTTTTTTTACAAGACTTCTTCTTCTTTTTCATATCAGTTTTAGTTCTTTGTAGATAACCTCCATTCTATTCATGATGAGTTCAACACAGTCATCAGGGTTACAAGCTGGTACCCTACCTTCATCTACCGGTGCTACTCAAACAATGCAGATGCTGAATCATGCATTGCCGATCAAACTTGATAGAAACAATTACATTATTTGGAGAACACAAATGGAGAACGTTATCTTTGCCAATGGTTTTGAAGATCATATTGAAGGTCTAAAAAAATTTCCACCTCAGAAAACAAGTTCTGGAGAAACAAACCCAGATTTTGTTATGTGGCGACGATTCGATCGCATGATCCTTAGCTGGATCTACTCCTCACTCACTCCTGAAATCATGGGCCAGATAGTTGGCTATCAATCCTCTCATGCAGCCTAGTTTGCTTTAGAACAAATCTTTTCGGCTTCTTCAAGGGCTAGGGTGATGCAACTACGCCTAGAGTTCCAAACCACAAGGAAAGGGTCATTGACAATGATGGAATACATTCTTAAACTAAAGAGTTTGGCCGATAATTTGGCGGCCATTGGAGAACCTGTCACTAATAGAGATCAGATCCTCCAACATCTTAGAGGTCTTGGGGCAGACTACAACTCCATAGTAGCCTCTCTTACAGCACGTGAAGATGAGATGTCTCTCTACTCTATACACAACATTTTACTCACCCATGAACAACAACTTAGCTTTCAGAATTCAGTTGCAGAAGATAACATCATCTCTGCCAATCTTGCTACACCACAATATCAACATTTTAACAATAAAAGATCCTCTGGTCAAAATAGGCAGTCTTGGTTCATGATTACTACTCAAAAAGTGCTATTTGATAGCTTGTAATTAACTCTTTTAAACACTTTAGAGTAGTAGTTATCACCTTTTAACCCAATTAACATGTTAAGGACCATTGCAATCAATTCTAATCAAATTATGTTAAATTTTGGTGTTTTGATAGCTTTTTTATCACCAAAGCAATCCGAGATTGAGGACAATTCTTTGGAATCCATGGCAAAGCAATGGAAAGCTCAGAAACATGAAGAACTGAAGCTTTGAAGTCCTTTGCCATAAGCAAATGCGGAATGCAAGGAGTGTGGGATCCTAACGTGGGCTGTGGCGGGCTGTCGGAATGACGTTGCAAGGCTTGCTCACTTTAGTCAATGATCCGGACAACATATCCGGATAGGATATGCTATCATCTAGGTGTGATGATCGTGAGTGCCGTGTGCTTCTCCCTGAGGGAGTCCGGATAGGGGAGCGTGCCACGTGTCCTCTTGGGGAATCCGGATGGAGTGCTCCGGATAGCGATGCGCGCTCCGTGTCATCAGGGGGAGTGGTCCCTACACCTTGCACACGCAGACGGTCCTCCTTGAGACATTCCACCTTCTCCGGATATTTCACATCCGGCGCTTGACGCCGGATGAGAGAGGAGGGCGTTTCAACTTCCCCGGTCGAACATATCCGGATCATCTGATAGTGCTTACCCGGAGAGTTTCGCAGCCATTTTGCACAGTGCCGCGGTGTTCTCTTGAAGCTTCCCGATATGTGCGACCGACATTTTGAGATATTTTTCTTTAGATATTTAATGTCTAAATCCCCAAACTCTCCTTGTAACCCACCTATCATAGGATTCCTTAGTCTTTAAGTAAGAACAAAGGGTGAATAACCTCTTATATATAGTTTGTAATTTCCTTTACATGCTAGAGATCTCGGGAGCTTGTTCTCAGAGACAACCTTTTGTAATAGTAAGAAATATATTTTACAGAGCACTTGCTCTGCTTTTCCTATATATTTTTGTTTTCTCATTATTTTTCTTTCTAGCCAACCAAACTCTGAGGATTTTTCCTCAAAGGATGAGAGGCTAGGCTCTTCGTCTCTTGGAGTGAAGAAAGCTGGGTAAGTTTCCTCATGCATAAATTGGAAGTTTTGTTGTTTTAGTTTTTAATGAAAAGAAAGTGTGACCCGTTAATGGTTTTTATCTTTTTAGTTAACTTAAAACGCCTTTAAATCACCTGGGCCAACACTTGGTAAGGAGAGTGATCTCCATCCATTGAGATGCACTAGTTTATCTCTTGCGAGCCTTTGAGAGGTGGTTTGAAGGTAGGATTTTCTAGAATAGCCAACACTTGGTAAGCTTTTGAACTCTAAGGAGACATCCATTAGTTATCTCTTGCGAGCTTTTAACGGGTAATCCAAGGTTAAAGATCAGCTTGAATGGCAAATGCTAGGTGAGAGGCACGAGCCATTGCAAGATGCATTAGTAAGAGGGATTTAGTGTTTGAACCCATTAATGGGAAGCATCTGTACCACACCGGTTCGGGAAATAACTATATGTTAAATCCCCAATGCGAGGAAAAGAAACAAGTGACTGGAACTCCCTTTTTGTATAAGGAACCTGAGCCTAGTGATCTAAACTCCAAGAAACACTTTTCTTTGTAATTAAAATCAGTTATTATTTTTGGTTAGCTTAAAACCAACCTTTTCCGCCAAAGATTATGTTTTCTTTTAAAGCTAACCTTGAAATGAAAAAGCACCAATTCAGCTTTGAATTGATATCAATTGTGGAGTGAAAACCCATTCCAGTGAACGATCCTAGAGCCACTATGCTATAGTAGCTTTGTCTTTGCTACCCTAGTTCATGGTGTAATAGGTTATAAATTTTGTTGATTACTCCCTGAGGACCATAATCAAGGGACACCAGCTGGACACGAATCAAATGGCACCACTGTCAGGGACCATTGAGAGGACATGAATCAGCTGAGACACCAATTGGGAACGAATCAATTCAACACAAGAAGAGGTACAAATGGTGGGCGCTCACAATCATCTCAGCATCGACCACAGTGCCAACTTTGTGGCAAGTTTGGCCACACCGTGGTTCGCTGCTACCACAGGTTTGATATTAACTTCCAAGGCTACAACCTTAATATGGACATTGTTCAAACCAATAAACCAAATGCCAAGAATCAAGTGCAAGCTATGATGGCATCTCCTTCCACTATATCTGATGAGCCATGGTTTTTTGACACTGGTGCTACACATCACCTATCACAAAGTGTTAATCCACTCTTAGATGTACAACCATACATGGGTAATGACAAGGTGATTGTTGGGAATGGTAAGCACCTTCGTATTTTACATACAGACACTACCTTCTTTCCTTCCTCTTCTAAAACCTTTCAACTGAAACAAGTACTTCACGTTCCTGATATTGCTACTAATCTCATTAGTGTCTCACAGTTTTGTGCCGATAATAATACTTTCTTTGAGTTTCATCCTCGATTCTTTTTTGTCAAGGATCAGGTCACCAAGAAGATACTTCTTCAAGGAAGTCTTGAACATGGCTTATATAGATTCCCTGCCAGATTTGTGCCTTCACCTGCAGCTTTTGTTTCTTCCAGTTATGACAGGTCTTCCATTCTTTCTTTAACAACCACAACTACACTTTGGTATTCTCAGCTTGGACACCCTGCTAATAATATCTTGAAACACATTCTTACTTCTTGTAATATTTCACATCAATGCCATAAAAACAATGTCTATTGTGCTTGTCAATTTGCAAAAAGTCATAAATTGCCTTTCAATGTGTCTGTTTCTAGAGCTTCTCATCCTTTAGCTTTACTTCATGCTGATCTTTGGGGCCCTACTTCCATTCCATCCACAACTGGTGCAAGCTAGTTCATTTTGTTTATTGATGATTTCTCTCGTTTCTCTTGGATTTATCCATTGCACAACAAAGATCAAGCATTATCTGTATTCATAAAGTTCAAAAGTCTAGTTGAAAATCAGTTTAATTCTCGGATACAATGTTTACGGTCTGATAATGGTGGTGAATTTAAAGCCTTCTCTTCATATCTTGCTACGCATGGTATTAAAAGTCAGTTTTCTTATCCATACACACCTGAACAGAATGGTCGAGCGGAGCGTAAATTATGACATATAATTGAAACTGGTCTTGCTCTATTAGCCACTGCATCCTTACCTTTCAAGTTTTGGCTATATGCATTTCATACAGCTATTTTCCTTATAAATCGGCTACTTACCAAGGTTCTCAATTATCAATCTCCCTTTCAAATATTTTTTGGCAAATCACCAAATTATCACATCTTTAAAATTTTCGGTTGTTTATGCTACCCTTATATTCGACCATACAACAAAAATAAACTCTCCTATCGCTCCAGTCAATGCATTTTCCTTGGCTATAGTTCCAATCACAAAGGCTATATGTGTCTTGACCCATTGTCAGGCCGTCTCTATGTTACTAGGCATGTTGTGTTTCATGAAACGGTGTTCCCATTTCAGTCTACTCCGGATCAATCCTCATCTGTAGTTACTGTCCCCACTCCAGCCCTTCTTCCTTTCTCATCTCCTCCCATGTCCTCACTACCTTCCCATACAACTCCTTCCACCTCAAGCCCACAGTTAACTAATATGCCTTCCTCCACTACTTCTTTACCAGACTTGATACAAGTTCCTTTTGCTGACATCTCCACTTCTAAACCTCACCCTACTAATCAGCATCCCATGGTCACACGTGCAAAGAACGGCATCAGCAAGAAGAAGGTCTACTTCTCATCTCACATCTTTGAACCTACTACATTCACACAGGCTGTTAAAGATTCAAATTGGGTTCTTGCCATGGAAAAAGAGTTTTCTGCTCTCCAAAGAAACAACACATGGCATCTAGTTCCACCACCCTCCAATGGCAATATAATTGGTTGTAAATGGGTCTACAAACTCAAATATAAACCCGATGGAACAGTTGATCGCTATAAGGCCCGGTTAGTTGCACAAGGATTTACTCAAACTCTGGGTCTCGATTATTTTGAGACTTTTAGTCCAATTGTCAAGGCTTCTACTATCCGCATTATACTTGCAGTTGCACTCTCATTTAACTGGTCAGTTCACCAACTTGATGTTCAGAATGCCTTTCTCCATGGAAATCTTGAAGAGCATGTGTTTATGCATCAACCCCCGGGCTTTATCAATTCTCAATTTCCTTCTCATGTTTGCAAGCTTAACAAGGCTTTATATGGCCTTAAGCAGGCCCCTCGGGCATGGTATACCAAACTCAACACTTCACTTCTTGGCTGGGGATTTCAAGCTTCTCGAGCTGACAACTCGATGTTTATTCATCATTCAACACATGATGTCCTTATTTTACTCATTTATGTAGACGACATACTAGTAACTGGCAGCAATTCAGCTCAAGTTTCGTCATTTATTACTCGACTCAATTCTTCTTTTGCTCTTCGTGACCTGGGCTATGTCAATTATTTTTTGGGCATTGAAGTAGTTCGTTCTAGTACTATGTTTCATCTCAATCAACACAAGTACACACAAGACCTCTTATCTCGCACAACCATGTTAGAATCCAAGCCTGCTACTACTCCGGGATTGTTAGGACAAACATTATCTCATCTTGATGGTGAACCTCTCTCGGATGCCACCTTATATCGCAGCACGGTTGGTGCGCTTTAGTATCTTACCCTTACCAGACCAGACGTTTCTTTTGCTGTTAATAAAACTTGTCAATTCATGGCTACACCCACTACTACTCATTGGCTTGCTGTGAAACGGATTTTGCGATATCTCAAAGGCACTTTATCCTATGGCATTCAGATGCAACAGTCCACCTCGTTGGATATTCATGGATATACTGATGCCGATTGGGCATCTTGTCCAGATGACAGAAGAAGCACTGGTGGCTCTGGCATCTTCCTTGGTCCGAATTTAGTGTCATGGCCTTCCAACAAACAGAAGGTTGTGTCTCGCAGTAGTGCAGAATCTGAGTATCGTGCTCTTGCGTCTGCTACTTCAGAGATTATTTGGATTCAATATGTTCTACAAGAACTTTGTCTCTCTTCTTTCTCTCCACCTCTACTTTGGTGTGATAATAAAAGTGTAGCTCACTTGGCTGCAAATCCCGTGTTCCATGCTAGGACCAATCACATTGAAATGGATCTTCACTTTATAAGGGATCATGTTCTTCGTAAACGGCTCGTCATTCAATATCTTCCTTCCATTGAACAGGTTGCTGACATTTTCACTAAACATATTTCAAGCTCCCAGTTACTTAGTTTTAGAACGAAGCTTTCTGTTGTTCCCTCCCCTGTGAGCTTGCGGGGGGATGATAGACGATACCTAGCTGATCAACAAGAAAGTAACTGTCCAGGGTTAGCTGCAACAAACCTAGATCAGGTGCAACAAACTAAAGTTAGCTGCAACAAACAAAAGCCGATTAAGAACGTCTCGAAGAAGGAAGTTAGTTAGTTAGGTTGTTGTAGATATAAATATAAGAAAACGTCAGTGTAAAAACATGGATCACCTTTTCTAATAGACAATGAGAAATATTAGTTTTTCTAAAACCCAGTTTCTAAAACTTTCATAGGTTACCATCCAAATAAATCATTGTAATTCATCGACTTGTAATATTCGATTCTTTATCATAAGCTTCTCGGAGGATAAATTATAAAAATTTTGATGTGATCACATAAACCTTTGAATCTGTAGCTTAAGGCCTTCTGATTGTTCTAACTTACCATTAATTGTAATTTAAAACAAAATTATTGAATCCTTATTTTAAAATATAAAGCAAAATAAATTACTTCTTTGAATAAAAATAACTAAAAAGATGTATATAATAAAATTTGGTGACAAATTAAAAGTATATTTTAATACAAACAACTTAACATGATTCGATTTTTTTATTAAGCATTATTTTCCGAATTATAAAGGCCAATATATGAGTAATATTCTTTCTCTTTTTGTTTCATAAACCATAATTTAAAATAAAGTTTTTACTATTGTCATTAAATATACATTTTGAAACATAAAATACGATATCTCTTTAAATATTTATTTAATTTTGAATGTGCCAAAAATACCCTTTTAGCTGCCCAAGACCCAACTCCTTCACCCATCAATCCGTCCTATCCCCCATGCTATAGCCATACCTTTTAGCTGCCCGTGATGCACCTTAGTACAGCTCCTGTTAAGCCGCCCCATCCCCTGCAACAGCTCCATTCTCGGCTGCCCAAGACCAATCTCTCTCTCCCTGTCAATGGCTCATCTCACTTTTCTTTCCCTTGCTTCACTCCTCTCATTTCTCAGCCTGGTTCATGTTCGAATCCCCGGCGTTGTCACCAGTGGGCCTTGGATTCGAAACTAACCGGTTAAAAACTGGAACCTCTGCATGTGAGAGAGCATCACCACAGGCCACGCGAGGGAGCTCGTCAGTCATGTTTTCGAACTGCCATGCATTCGGTGAAGCGATTTTTTGAAGGGAAGTCTTCAAGAGAAGAATCTTTTTCTGTTGCGGGAGGATGGACATCACACCAGAAAGAATAACGGTGGCCGTTTTAGAGACTTCGGAGGTTGAGAGAGGGGAGGAGAACTGACATAGAGAGTCTCTTTTTCTGGGCGTTTTCTTGGAGGAGAGTTCAAAGATCTTTTTTCTGTAGAAAATCATCACATAAACCGATTCAAAGAATTCAGAAAGCTATGTGAATTTAAAATAAAGAAGGATAAATGCAATGATGGAATAATGGCAGTTGTATTGAATAATGCAGAATTGGTTGATGCCTTGTTAATATGTACTATACTTTTTTTCTATATGTTTAGTGTTGTCATTTTAGTTCTAAGTAAAATATTCGATTCCTTAATTCTAATCTTTATTGCCAATATTTTTAATTTATTCATTTCTTCTCACTTCATGATTTTTTTTTAATACATGTTAGTTTAGGTTGGGTATGGACAATTTGGGCCATGCATGAGTGTTGTTAGAATTTGATATTTAGGAAACTAAATGATTAAATGTGGATTACTTGATGAATTATGATTGAGATTGAGTTATTTTTTTCTTTTCTTTTTTTCTTCAAAATTTCTTTTCATCTAAATAAGCCATTGGATAATCACATGACAATTGACTTTGAATAAACTCTCTTGATTTTGATTCATGGAAATTTGATTTATCTTAATTTTCTTAAATAATTCACACATATACACTTACAATTTTTTTGGTAATCCAATTTTAAAAATATATATGAATTGTTTTTCCTTTTGAAAATTGTTTTTATACCTCATTCATAACAAAATTAATCTTAATCTCTTTTATAATGAATTTTTTTTATATTTAAAACCTATCTTAGTCTCTTTTAAGTATGAAATTTCAAATTCTAAAAAGAATAATGTTGCCCATTTTGGTTCGGTATGCAACTTTGAAAGGTTTTAAAAATGAATTTTGGTTTTAAATACATGTGAATTAAAATTCATATTTCCAACTAATGGATTCTTTATGAACTAATTCATGTACATTAAAATGGGACTTAATAAATCCCTACATACAAAAAATTTTCAACAATAAAGTTTTCTATTGACACTATTGACAACCCATTGCATATTTAAATTTGTAAATTATAATTTGACCATTTAGAGACTCCTTAAAATTTTTATAATTATTCCATGATATTCTAAACTCTTTGAACTTAATTTAAGAATTTTATTTTAGTCAAAACTAATTTCCTAATTAGAAGATATAAATCAATCTTTTAGAAGGTTCAACTTTCATTTTGTTTTTGACACTTAGTCTTATTTTGCAAAATTAAATTACTAAACGATTTCTTTAAATTCATTGAATATTTTTTTCTTAATCTAAACCTCCTAAATTTAATTTTTGACACATAAAATATTAAGAAATAATTACTAAAAAGGGAGATATAATTTTTCTTCTTGAACCTACTGCACCTATGCTCTCCTAGAGCTGAAAGAAGTTTACTTATTTTTAAATATATCATGATTGCAATGTTGCTTTGTAATTATTTTTCATTCAAAATAGACATGTGAGGCTAGTTGTACATATATATATATATATATATATATATATATGTATTTATTTTATTTTAGGACATCTCCAAGTTAAGTAAAAAAGAATCAATTGTTGAATACTTTAACAAAATGCCCTGTTCTGAACCTACTAATATCATTATTAAATAAGAGCTAGTTGATTAATTTGATCACTTGGATGATAAACTAGACATATAAAAGATATTCTCTAAAAAAATTCATGATGAAATTTTTAACTTCTAGATATTTGTTTTAGATTTATTTTGTAGAATCCCCTTTTTGATTTTTCACAAACAAAAAGTGAGTCTTGTCATCGAGTGAGAACACATGAAAATATGGGATCACAAAGTGGTGACTCCACAGGGGATCTTAGAGGGTCAAAGCTTGAACTTAAGTTAAAGTAAATGTGAGGTTTAATTGGTCGATTTATGGATACCCCTTCTTTGTGCCTTTGTATGATTGTGTGATTAATGACACATTGAAGATTTTTTGATGCTGTAAATATATATGATAGATGCATGTTAGATGATGTTGTTTATTTATGATTGCTTCTCTTGTCTATTATGTTTTCCTTAACATGATTGATTGTATTCTTATCACATGCCTATTATACCTTAGCATGATGGCTGATCTAGTTGTATGTCTTGTTAGATTATCATGTCTTTGTTTAATTTGAATATGGTGATGGATGATTTATACTTGTATTGCATGATTGATTGTTGCATGACAACTCTTATCTTGTATGATTGCTTGTTGTATGTTCATGTGGGACACACTTGTATCCCCTTAACTCTGATTCTCTAATTTTGGTCGATTTTGTTTTCCTTGATCTTGTATTATATACAGGACTTGTTAATTCAAGTCTGCTTTTGACCAAGCTAGAGACTAAGAGTAGGGTTCAATAATGGGTTATATTGATGTTTGGAAGCATTATGGAGATGGGCATGTTAATGCTGATAGGAGTTCGATCATTGAAGACCTCTATAGCATAAAACTGGATTGAATGGATACTCGTGTGGCCAATTTGTTCCCTTTAATATTTTAGTCACATAGGTTTTTTGAATGCACCCACATTATTCTAAATGTACACTTAGATTAACCTTAAATGTTGAGAAATATAAAATCTTTACCTATAGGAAACTCCTTGGGATGTGAGGAAATGCATGTGTGGAGGTGATGACCATCTTACATGGAAGCACCTCGTCTCTTAGGAGGCGTACAAAGGGTTGCGCATCATCGGAGGGTACGATCACCTTTGCTAGGGATCCCCTTAACTCACTTTCTTAATTTTTTTTAGGGCCACCTTGTCCTTATAGGTTAAACTTAGACCTTTTTATTAAGAATTCTAAATCCTGTATGTGGGCGCATTTGAGGGCCTTCAAAAGTCACTATAATCACATTAGAGATCCAATACTTCCTCCACTTAGCTTCTTTTTAGGAGTAATAAGAGACTTGTAAGAGTTTGAGTTATAATAATATACTTGGAAATGTCATGCTTGGTTATGGTTCCTTAGTGCAATATATGTATTCCTTTTGTATTGTGCCTTATCCAGTCTTTGTACACCTTGTAGGAGTAGTCATCCCTCCCAGTCTAGGTTCATCGACGTGGGTTAGAGTCAATGGTAGACTTGTTCGCATAAGAGATTAGAGAGATATGGACTCACAGCTAGTTACAGTTGATCAGTTTTCCTCGGCTATGGTTTCTATCCAAGAGGTTATTGTGAGCCTCAAACAGAGGATGGATAGGCAGTAGATTCGATAGACACCTATTTAGGAGGATCCTCAGTTTGACCCAGTGCCACCACTACCTCCCTCTATTAGTCAATTAGACCCATCACCTGCACCATTTATTCTTCATAGTCAGACTGAGGTTGCTCCACCTCCTATCAACATGCCTACCCCTACTTCAGATGATACCCATGCTCACATGGATAGGCTTGAGCAAAGGCTGAGACAGATGAGAGCTTCAGATGGAGGGATTACGTGGGATGACTTTGATGGATCGCCAATGGCCAGCTTATTAGCCAAGTTCAGGATGCCAAATATTGAGAGATATATGGGCATAGGTTGTCCCTGTATTCATTTGGGACTTTACAGTACTATTATGAGGGCTCACGAGTTGGATGAAAGCCAAATGATTAAGCTCTTCCCTATGTATTTGAGTGGCATTACCCAGAGGTGGTTTTCTTCATTAGATGCTCCGTGTCGTAGGACTTGGGATGACTTGGCTTAGGAGTTCTTGAGATAGTTTACCTTTAACACTATTATTGATATCTCTAGGAGGGAGTTGGAGGCTTTGAGATAGAGGCTAAACGAGTCAGTGACTTCGTTTATCTCTCGCTGGAGGGAGAAGATAGCATTGATTATTGATCATTCTTTAGAGAGAGATCATATTTGCATGATTATGAGGAGCTTACAACTTAGGTTTGCTAAGCATTTGATGGGGTTTACACATGCAGATTTTAGATCTTTAGTTCAGGCTCTTTATGATGTTGAGGAGGGTATTTCACAAGATGGCCAGAGTCTTGCCCTACTAATCTTAAGAGAAAGAAGCCATCAGGAGGTCAGTGTTCAAATGTGTGTGCTATATCTACCTTTAGGTCGAGGCCGCCTAGATATCAATAGTCATTTCCATAAAATTTCAAGGCTCATTCTCCTTACACACCATACCCTCAATACTAATAGAGGTTGTCGATTCCTCCACAAGCTTATGATCAGACTTATCTATATTCCATTATCTCTTAGCCTTACCATGCTGCTCAGGCTATTGATACACCTGTTGCATACTCCAAGTCTTGAGCATCTCAGACTCCGATTACTTACGCTCTTAGACTATAGAGGTAGTTTTCCTAGTTGGGGATGCCATTGAGTCAACCCTTCAGGAAGCTTACTGATGTCGAATTATTAGCAGCACTAGCTCCACACCCAATACCTTTGTCGATTCTCTCGAACTATAGATTGGATCTTCATTGGCTACACCATCAAAGTCTAAGGCATGACACAAATAGGTGCACGACTTTGACACATGCCATACAGGATTTGATAAATCAGGGTTCAGTGAACTTGGGATGCCAAGTGTCACCACAAACCCACTACCGACTCATTCCACTCATCCAATACCACCATCGATCGGAGGTGTCCACTTTATTGATCTTGATCAAGATGACTTTATTCATATGATGAGTTAGGAGGATCATGCACCAGAGCCTATAGTATTAGATGTGAGATCAAAGGTTGATGGGGTCACTTTGTGTACATTGTCTATCATACTATAGACCCTCAATTTTGTCCTCCTAGCACATGTCCTATTAGGCACTTGTTTGATACTTTACAACAATTCCCTGGTGGCCCATTACTACTTGCGTAGCCTGTCTTTTCTAAGCGACCTTGAGGACTTTGGTTAAGGGATTTATCTAACTCCATTGTGACTCTTGTCAGCCCTAATTTAGACTTAGGCCCATTAGGCACCACCTTAGGCCCACTAGGCCCATTTAGGTACACTCGGCCCACTTAGGTTTACCTAGTCTTACTTAGGTCACTTAGGCACATTTCCAGAATAGGTCACTTGGACACTTCTTTTGGCATAGTCCACTTAGGCATGGTCTAGATTTTGGTTACTTCCTTTTTTGAGATAGGATGAGTATTGGCTTGACTATATATTGCATGAAATGAATTTTTTTATTTATTTTTTTTATTTTTGAGGGTTTGGGTTTGACTTTTAAATTTATTATGATCCGTCACATTAATTTAATTTCTTGATTTTTTTTAATTGCATATGTCTAATATTTATTTTTATTACCCTTATCAATTTATTTGTTTATGTACTCACCTATTTATATATTCTTTAATTCCAATGAATTGACATCTTAGATTTTTTGTGGTATGTGATTTTGATTTTCGGTTTGATTTTATTATATTTCCAAGCATAGGATTTTCTTATTTCCATTTTATTTTTTTAATTTTGCATGTCACTTGGAGCGGTCAAGGAGAGCGGGTAACAGCTGAGGAAGAGCAGTTCGCAAGGTGGAGGGACCTACATACATTCACAGAGAAGACAGAAACGGAAGCCACTGAGACATTTTTTTTTTCTCTTTTTCTTTTTCTTTTTATTACTTCCATTTTTTCTTTAGATGAGATGGGTGCCTATTCTCGTTTTGATCCTATTTTATTCTCTCTATTCATTTCTCCTGGAATTACCCAACTCCTTTGCTCCATCTCTCTTTCTATTTCTCTCTCTAAAATCTTGGATCTATGCAGACTCCCAAAGCTCAGCCTTGGCCGACCGCCACCAGTGGAATGACCACCGACAACCACATCGCCATCGGACCAAGCTGTTCCGAATACATGTCATAAACGAAGCAATGTCATGGGTTTCTAGAAAACGAGGAAATGGAAATCTGCGCCTCAAAGCCTCTGAAGCCGAATCCGTATGCCCCCGAGTCTTTGGAACCTTCTGCAACCCCTGGAGTAGTCAGCAAGGATGAGGCAGAGGGGTCGGGGAAGCACTTGCCGATCTTTCCCTTCTACAGTCACAGTCCGACGCACTACCTTTCCTCCAAGAAGTCTCCGACATTGTGGAGCGCCAGCTCCACGCCACAGCGGTTCTTCAAGAGGCCGTTTCCGCCACCGTCTCTGGTGAAGCATATAAAGGCGCTGCTAGCCCGAAGGCAGGGAAAGAAGGTGGCCGCGATACCGGAGGGGGTGGATGAGGAGGCTGCGGCGGGAGGTTTGGATAAGAGTTTCGAGTCCAGACAAAAGGAACAGAAAAAAAGGAGGGGATTTTTTGGGGAGAGATCCAGACATAAAACAGAGTTCTTCCAAAGAGGATAGGCACGGGATACTTTTTGGGTTTTTAGAGAGAACACACGGAATTTTGGAGAAGAGCGAGGGACTTGGGACGGAGATCGGGCTATCAGTTTGATCATCAAGAGAGTATTTTTTCAGACACAACACAGGTTAGTTTTCGTTTTCAATAGAGCATTCTCTTTAGTTTAGATTTTAGTTCGTTAGTTTAAGTAATTTTCATGGTAAATTCTTTTGAACGTCAATTTGTACAATTTTTTTCATTTCATTTTTTTTATTTTTCTTAAATTAGATGTCCTTTTTTTTGTGATTGCAATTCATTAGTTCCATGCTAGTTCATCTTAATTTATATGATAGTTTAATTAAAGTTTGTGTTTTTAATTCCAATTAGTTTAATTTTAATTTGTTTTTAGTTTAAATGCATTTGTTAATCTTAATTCTCTAGTTTAAATAATCATATTGAATAAAGTTTGTGTTTTTAATTCTAATTAGTTTAATTTTAATTTGTTTTTAGTTTAAATGCATTTGTTAATCTTAATTCTTTAGTTTAAATAATCATATTGAATAAAGTTTGTGTTTTTAATTCCAATTAGTTTGATTTTAATTTGTTTTTAGTTTAAATGCATTTGTTAATCTTAATTTTCTAGTTTAAATAATCATATTGAATAAAGTTTGTGTTTTTAATTCCAATTAGTTTAATTTTAATTTGTTTTTAGTTTAAATGCATTTGTTAATCTTAATTCTCTAGTTTAAATGATAATATTGAATAAAGTTTGTGTTATTAATTTCAATTAGTTTAATTTTAATTTGTTTTTAGTTTAAATGCATTTGTTAATCTTAATTCCCTAGTTTAAATAATCATATTGAATAAAGTTTGTGTTTTTAATTCCAATTAGTTTGATTTTAATTTGTTTTTAGTCTAAATGCATTTGTTAATCTTAATCCTTTAGTTTAAATAATCATATTGAATAAAGTTTGTGTTTTTAATTCCAATTAGTTTGATTTTAATTTATTTTTAGTTTAAATGCATTAGTTGATCTTAATTCTTTAGTTTAAATAATCACATGAAATAAAGTTTGTGTTTTTAATTCAAATTGGTTTGATCTTAATTTATTTTATAATTGGAATGAGTTCATGATTTTAATTCAATTGTTTGATTAACCTTGTTAGATAAATTCCATGTTTTTAATTTCGACTTTAGTTTAGTTTTAATTTGCTGATTTATTTATTTGTTTTAGTTTAAATGTATTTGTATGTTCAATTTGATAATATAGCCAATCTTTTAGACGATGTCGATGTTTTTAATTCTAATTTAATCTAGTATTAATTATTTTTTAGTTTGAATGTGTTTGTGCATTTTTTATTTTAATCCATTTATATCCAATTTCGTAGTTGATTATAATTTTAGTTAATTAATTTAGTTAATCATGTATTATTGTTTTCATTTTCCAAGTATGACAATTTTAATTTTAATATATCAATATTCAATTTTAGTGTTTTTAGAGTTTTAGTTAATTAATCTAGTCAATCACATGTTATTATTTTCATATTTTTAGTATGGCACATTTCGGGTTTTGATCTATTAATATTTAGTTTGAGTTTTTAGGAGTTTTTGGATAGTCAATCTAGTTAATTGCATGTTATTGTTTTCATATTTTTAAGATTGCTAAACTTTGGTTTTTGATTTATCATATTTCGTTAGAATGTTAATTTATTTTTATTGATCCCATGTTATTATCTCTATAGGTTTAGTTTGTTGGTTTTAATCCTTGATTGGTCTGTATCTTAATTCATGTGCTTCTCAAAATCAATATGTTAGTCTTGAATAATATTTTGATAGCTTGCTTGATTTAGAAGTCATTAGTTTGATGCCTTAGTGATTGTTGGTTAGACCCCTTTTTTTTGTAAGGCCACTGGAAACTCATGAAAGTTGGCCCTGTTCTCACCACTTTAGTTTGCTCGGATTGTCCAAAATTTCACTTTGTGAATTCGTTTTCTTATATTTTGCTTGGTATTTTATTTCTTATGTTTTGTTATTTTCACATTAATTCCCTTTATTTTAAAATCAAATGTTTTTCTTAAAAGATACCTTTGAAAATTTTATTTTAAAAAAAATCATTTAGAGTCTTTAGAATCAAAATCTTTTTTTTCCTAAAAATAATATGCAACCATATCTTGATCGGTTCACATCCTTCTCAATTCTTAATGAAAATTTTGGTTTTGAACAAAACACGAATCAAAGCTTGTGGTCCCAAATAAATGGAACAATTCTAAGATAAATTCGTGTATATCGATTGGGGAATTGGTGAAACCCCCACATAAGAAAATCTTTTCAAAACTTATTTTTGCTACCACCCTTGTTATTTATTGTAATCATATTTACATTTTTCTTTTTTTTTAGGAATTATATAATACTTGATTATTTCGTATACTCTGATTGTTTTGCTATGCTAATTAGATATGCATGTTAGGATTTCTTATTTTATTATTTATTGCCTAACCCCCCATGTCCTGAGGAAGCGTATTATGAGTTATCAATGCTATCCAGGTACGCCCCTTATCTCCTACCTTCTAAATTCTATAAATATGATTGTCATTATGAACTATGCCTATGTTTGATAGTACTTGGGTGTCCTGATATTTGTTACATTGTTCGATTATTTATGATAAAGTGCATGCTGGGTGATATACTATATAAACTAACCTTTGATGTTTTGTGATAATGTTTGAGAAGTGGTCCAGGTACGCACCCTAAATCTCCTTTATGATTTGTGATTGGCTTTCTTGTTAGGCATGCTATTTTTTTGAAATCACCCAACCTACTTAAGTATTTATAATTAACCAATTAATTGCCACATTTCCTACAACTTAGTTAGTAGAGACCTTTATATGGCTTAGAGGAGTGCTACTTCCTAGAGATACCTTCGCAATAAGTAACCTAATCCCCGAACCCAGACTCGGGTTTTTCAAAGATATGCTTTTTCCAAAAATTATGAAGTCACTTTTTAAGGTTTTCTTTCTTATTTTATTTTCCCTTTAAAATAAAATAAAATAAGTGGCGACTCCAACTTTATAAAAATAAATAATTTTTCACTAAATAAAAGCGAGTCTTGCCGATTGAGTGGGGACACATGTGAGAAATGCGGGTCCACACATACCTTTTAGTTTGATCCCAAATAGACCTCCATTCCAATTTATCCAAGTTCATGACTTAGTTGTTGGCCACGATGCTATGGTTTTCTTTGTTTTGATGCCTTAGGATACTAATGAGATTATTGATCTAGATGTCCATATAGTCACTTGTGGTGAGAGAGTGATTCAACCTCCATTAGAAGAGACTAGACCATTTAAGGGCATAGGATCTAGAGATGTCGTGATACAAGAGCATGATGAGATGATGAGGTAGTTATAGAGTACACAGACTCGCATCTCTATCTAGAGTTTGCTAGCTTCTTCTACTACTCATAGAGATGCATTGATTAGGGCTCTGAGTCAGACTAGAGTTGAGTTTGTTATATCTCTAAACAGTTTGATTCACATGTTGATTACTGATAGAGCTACATGCATTGTATCATTGTATTCTCTATTAATGACCTACCCTTGGAGGCCTAGATCATATCCTACCTTTATATATCATTATTGGTTGCTCAGGGCACTAAGTTCCATCTGTCCTATTGGACAATGGCTTCATCCTAAATGTGTCTTTTGGCTACTACTGTGGCACTTGGGTTTGGCTTGTCAAATTTTGAGCTATCTACGCAGTCTGTTAGAGCTTATGATAGCACACAGACAGAGGTCCTTAACACATTGACACTTGAGCTACAGATTGGTCCAATTGTATTCTTCACAATATTTCAGGTTTTGAGGATACCTACATCCTTTAACTTGTTATTGGGCAAACCCTGGATTCATCGAGCTAGCACCATACCATCTTCCCTTCATCAGAAGGTGAAGTTCATACTTGAGGACAGAGTCATTACCATATAGTCTAATGGAGATATTTCTTCATTCTCTGAGCCAGTTTTATAAATCAACCATAGTGAGGATGACTTATTTTTTATTGGTTTCACATTTGATGAGGTTCATATTGTGACTATTAAGAAGTCTCACAAAGATCATGTACCTTTGCCTTTTGATTGCCATAGTGGCACCATTGTTTTGAGTATGATGAGAGACATGTTTTATCTTCCTGGTTTGGGATTGGGATAACAACAACATGGCATCAGTGAGTTTATAACTACTATGAGTCATGATACACCCTTCGGTTTAGGATATACACCTATAGAGGCAGACTATCAATAAATAGCATATCTACACAGACAGAGGCTTAGAGCCCGGTTACTTCACATACCATTTGATTACCGACTCCAATCATGCATGATGGATATGACATATTATTTTGTGAGTGCTTTTGAGATGACTTTGACATTGGAGGGTATTATTGGTAAATCTGATGGTGATCAAAAAATTAAGGAACTTTTTCAATAGTTTCAGTTGATAGATATATTTCCTAGTACTTTCACCTCAGTAATGGTGGCTCATCCATCTCTAGATCATGCCAACATGATGTCACTTCGTTTTCATAAGGAGATAGGTAGCCAGGAGCCATTACTTCAACATCTAGACATATCTGATGAAGTTGACTTACCGAATGACTACCAGGCTGAGATAGCTATGATGAGTTTGAGCTAGACATTTGATACCATTCAACTAGATTCTTCTACTCCAACTGCCACATCTAAGGCCTCTACCATCGAGATCTTCAACATTGTCTAGACTAGACCCATTTTAGATTTATTTGATGTTGATGTTTCTCTTATAGATGATATACTTGAGGGCACTATTAGCCCGATGGTGGTAGTGTCCGACTTTGTGGACTTATTCCATTCTTTTGATGTATTTTCAGGTTTTGTTTCATGTGTTGATGAAGTATTTACTGATTTTTCATATATGGACATAAGCATTTTTTAATATTTGCCTACTTCTCATGAGGATGTTACCGTACATGCACTTTGCTCATTTACGTCCTATGTATGTGATCTAGATGATGAGTCCATACCACATGATTTAAATGAGGGCTCTATTTTAGCTCTTGATTCCATTCCCATAGATTAGAGGGTCTCACCTACTATAGGAGACACTAAGTTGATTTTGGCACACCAGATCAGCCCAGAGAATTGAAGATTGGATTGAGTTTGTCCACATATGAGAGAAATTGACTTGTGCAGCTACTTAGGACATACTTAGATGTCTTTGCATGGTCCTAAGGACATGCCTTCTATTATTCAACACCGATTACAACTTTTGCCACATGTTAGATCAGTTAAGCAGAAGTTGAGGCGATTACACTCTCAATGGAGTCTGAAGGTAAAAGCGAAGATCCAAAAGCAGTTCAGTGTTGGATTTATATTAGTAGTAGAGTATCTTGAGTGGTTGACCAATGTCATCCTCGTTCCTAAGAAGGACAACAAAGTCAGAGTTTGTGTGAACTTTAGAGATCTCAACAAGGACAACACTAAGAATGACTTTCCCTTATCTCACATTCATATGTTGGTCAATAGCACAGTTAGTCATTCATTGTTATCCTTCATGGATGGGTTTTTAGGGTATAACCAGATCTTAATGGCTCTAGAGGACATGGAGAAGACCGTTTTCATCATTGAGTGGGGCATGTACTGTTATAGGGTGATGTCATTTGGGTTGAAGAACGTAGGGGCTACATATCAGAGAATGGAAACCACTTTTTTCCATGACATGAGCACCAGGATGTTCAGGTTTATATAGATGACATGATAGTGAAATCATAGGATAGAGCAGATCATTTAGTAGCCTTAGAGAGATTCTTTGAGAGGATCAGACAATTCAGATTGAGACTAAATCCCAAGAAATGCACCTTTGGAGTGACTTCTAGGAAATTATTGGGATATATGGTTAGCGAGAGAGGCATAAAGGTAGACTCGAAGAAAATTAGAGCCATTCTTGAGATGCCTACATTGAGGACCGAAAAAGAGATTGGGAGATTTCTTGGCAGGCTACAATGCATTAGTAGATTCATAGTTAGATTGACAAACATATGTGAGTCCATCTTCCGACTCTTAAGGAAGAACCACCCTACTATTTGGGATGATCATTGTCAGTGTGCCTTTGAGAGGATTAGAGAGTATTTGTTGTCCTCTCCAATTTTTGAACCCCCTACTCTAGGTCGACCTTCCTTTTGTATTTGTTTGTCTTAGAGATAGCTTTGGGATGCATATTAACTTAGCTCGATGATCTAGTCAAAGAGCGAGCCATTTATTATTTGAGTAAGAGGATGCTAGAGTATGAGATGAGATACATTTTGATGGAGCGCTTCTGCTTGGCATTGGTATGGGCTACCATGAGACTGAGACATTACATGACATAGTATTCAACACACTTGATATCTCGATTGGATCACTTGAGATATTTTTTTGATAGGCTTGCTTTACCTAGTAGATTGATGAGATGGCTAGTACTCATAATTGAGTTTGATATTCAATATGTTACTCAAAAGTCTATCAAAGGGAGTGTTTTTATAGGTCACCTGGCTTCATTACTAGTTTCAGATAGTGGAGTTATAGATGAAGATTTCCTTGATGAAGGGATTGTTATTGTGACTAGACTACCAGGTTGGGGTATGTACTTTAATGGTGTAGCCAACCCTTTTGGACAGGGGATAAGAGTATTTTTTTATATCCCCTTATGGTGATCATATTCCGAGATCTGTTGTTTTGACATTCCCAAATCAATATCCTACCATGAACAATATAGTCAAGTACAAGGCTTGCATATTAGGATTGGAGATAGCTTTAGAGTTGGGTATTAGACAAATGGAAATATATAGGGACTCCAACTTGGTACTGAGACAAATTTAGGGCACCTAGAAGACTAGGGATGTGAAGCTCAGACATTATCATGCTTACTTAGAGCTACTGGTCAGGAGGTTCAAGGATTTAAGATACACCCATATGCCAAGAGCGCAAAACTAGTTTGTTGATGCCTTAGCTACCCTAACTTCTATGATTGACATTCTTATTTATGTTGTTATTTGTCCATTGGTGATAGAGTCGAGGATTGTGCCAGCATATTGTTATTTGATTGATGATGTAGAGATTCATGATGACTTTACTTGGTATTATGACATTTATCAGTTTCTCATATTCGACACATACCCTAAGGTAGCCACAGCTAAGGATAAGAGAGCTTTGAGACAGTAGACCACCAGATTTGTGATATGTGATGAGACATTGTACAGACTATTAGCTAATGGCATGTTACTGTTATGTCTAGACCGTACCTCTATCGATAAAGTGATGAGAGAGGTTCATGTGAGAGTTTGTGGATGACACATGGGAGGACATATGAGATCATGAGGACTGGATACTTTTGGTTGACCATGAAGACAGATTGCTACCAATTCATTCAGAGATGTCTAGGGCATCAGATGCACAGTGATCTTATTTACACTCCACCTTTAAAGTTACATGCATTGACCTAATCGTGACATGTAGACCCTCCATTTTGTTCTACTAGCACATGTCCTATTACATGTCTGTTTGATACTTTATAATAATTCTCTGGTGACCCATTAGGCACCACCTTAGGCCCACTTTGGCACCCTGATTACTGCTCAAAAAGTGCTATTTGATAGCCTATAATTAATCCTTTTAAACACTTTTGAGTAGTAGTTTAGGCCTTTTAACTCAATTGGCATGTTAAGGATCCTTTAAAGCAATTTTAATCACTTTGTGTAAGTTTTGGTGTTTTTGTTAGTATTTTGGTCACCAAAGCAAGTCAAGACTGAGGAGAGCTATGAGGAATCTTGGGCAAAGCTTAGAAGTCATTTGCTAAGAGTAAATCCGGATTGCAAGGAGAAAAAGCAAAGAGAATCTGCCATGAAGCATATTCTTGATGACAGTCGTAGCAGCCACTTTTGGAGCACTTTATGAAGTCCAAATGATGCATGCTATATACCATTTCAAATCTCAGGAAGTCAACAATCCAATGCTTCAAATGGTGCACAATTCGGAGTTGAAACGAAGAAGTTGCAGCCGTTA
>JBAPGN010002998.1:0-2500 GCA_037355405.1 Vitis amurensis
CTAAACCTTAAACCCTAAACCCTAACCTAACCCTAACCTAAACCCTAAACCTAACCTAAAACCCTAAAAGGCCCTAAACCTAAACCCTAACCTAAACCTAAAACCCTAACCACTTACCTAAACCTAACCTAAACCCTAACTAAACCCTTTTAAACCCTAAACCCTAACACTAACCCTAACCCTAAACCCAAACCTAAACCTAAACCTAGAACCTAACCCTAACCTAAACCCTAAACCCGTAAACCCTAAACCCTAAACCTAAACCTAAACCCTGAAAACCTAACCTTAAACCTACCCTAAAACCTAAACCATAAAAAACCCTAAACCTAACCTAAAACAATCAACCGTAAACCTAACAACCCTAACCTAAACCTAACCCTAACACCCTAAAACCCTAAACCCTAACCTAAACCTAACCTAACCCTAACCCTAAACCCTCTAAATTCCCTACAACCTAACCCTCAACACCTTACTAACCCTAAACCACCTAAACCTACACCTAAACCCTAACCCTAAAACCTAAACCCTAAACCCTAAAACCCTAAGCACCCTACAAACCCTAGAACCCTAACCCTAACCCCTCAACCCTAAACCCTACACCCTACACCCTAACACCCTAAACCCTCAAACCATAACCGCTACCTAACCCTAACCCTAAACTAACCCAACCCTTAAACCCTTAAGACCCTAAACCGCTTACAAACACCTGACAACCCTAAACCTAACCGTTTAAAAACCCGCTAAACCCTAACCTAAACCCTACACCTAAACCCTACACACCTAAACCCTAAACCTCAAACCTAAACCCTAAACCTCACAACCTAAACCCTTAACCTCAACCTCAAACCCTACACCCTAAACCCTAAACCCTACAACCCTAAAACCCTCAACCCTAAACCCTAAACCCTAAACCCTAAACCCGATAAACTTAACCCAACCCTAAAACCCTAAACCTAAACCTAAACCCTTAAACCTAACCCTAACCCGCTAAAACCATAACACCCTACCTCACTAAACCCTAACCCTAAAACCGCTTAAACCCTAACCCTAACACCTAAACCCTCAACCCTAAACCCTAAACCCTAACCCTAACCCGTAAACCTAAACCCTAAACCGAAACCCTACACCTTTACAACCTAAACCCAAACCCTAACCCTAAACCCTAAACCCTACAACACCTAAACGCACTAAACCTACCTTCAAACCTGACCCCGCTAAACCCTAAACCCTAAGAACCCTTAAACCCTAGACCATAAACCCTACAAACCCTTACACCCTAAACCCTAAACCTAACCTAAACCCTACACTAACCTAAACCTAAACCCCTAAACCCTAACCCTTAAACCCTAAACCCTAACCCGTAAACCCTAAACCCCTAAACCTAAACCCTAAACCCTAAACCCTAACCTAACCCTCACCTAACCACTAAGACCACAACCCCTAAACTCTTTTCCTACTAACAAACCCATAAACCGCTAGAACCCTTAAACCCTAAACCTAAACTAAACCCTAAAGCCCTAAACCCTAACCCTAAACCCTAAACCCTAAACCCTAACCCTAAACCCTAAAGCCCTAAACCTAAACCTGAAACCGTAAACCTAAACCCTAACCCCTAAACCCTAACCACCTAACCCTGCAAACCACTACAACCTACACAGCCTAAAACCTTAAACCGCTAAAACCTAACTAACGACCCTTAAACCCTAAACCCGAAACCCTACACCCTAAACCCTACACCCTAAACCTCTAACCAACCCTAAACACCCTCAACCTCAACCCTCACAACTAACCCTACAACCCTATAACCCTAAACCTAAACCTAAACCCTTAAAACCTACCAACCCTCAAACCCTAACCCTACCCTTAACCTCAACACTAAACCCAAACCCTAACCTAAACCCTTGAAACCCTAAAACTACAACCCAACCTACAAACCTAAACCCTAACCTAACCCTTAAACCCTAAACCCTAACCTTAAACCCTAAACCCTAAAGACCTAAACCTACCCTAAACCCTTAACCCTACAATAACCTGACCCTAAACCATAAAACCTAACCTAACCCCTAAACCCCTCAGAACCTAAACCACTACCTAAACCCTAAACCTAAACCCTAACCCAAACCCTAAACCCTACCCTTAAACCCTAAACCCTAAACCCTTAACCCTAAAACTAAACCCTAACCCTTAAAACCTAACCCTAAACCTTAACCACTAAACCCTGAAGACCCTAAACCAACCCCTGCTAAACCTACACCCTTAACACCCTAAACCCATAAAGCGCCTAAGCTAACCCTAAACCCTCAACCTAACACCCAGAACCCAAACCCTAACCCTAACAACCTCACCTAAACCTCTAAACCCTAACCGCTAAACCCTAACCTAACCACGTTAACCCTAAACCTAACCCTAACCTACCCTTAACCTAAACCCTAAACCCTAAACCCCTAAACCCTGAAACTACCCTACCTACGCCTAAACCCTTAACACCCTAACCTAACCC
>JBAPGN010002998.1:5000-12199 GCA_037355405.1 Vitis amurensis
CCCTAACCCTAAAGCCTTAAACCCTAAACCTAACCTCTAAACCCTAAACCCTAAACCCTAAACCAAACCCTAACCTAACCTACCTAACCTAACCCTAAAACCTAAACCTAAACTAAACCATAAACCCCTAAACGCCTTAACTAAACCCTAACCCTAAAACCCTAAACCCTAACCTAACCCTAAGCCCTAACCTAAACCTAAACCCTTTAACCCTAAACCTAACCCTAACCCTTCAACCTAAACCCTAACCCTAAAAGCCCTAACCCGAACCTAAACCCTTAAAACCCTAACCTTAAACCCTAGAACTGACCCTAAACCCAGACCCTTAACCCTTAAACCCTGTAAACCCTAAACCGCTAAACCCTAACCCTAAACCTTAAACCTAAACCTCTAACCTAACCTTAAAAACCCTAAACCGCTAAACCCTAAACCCTAACCTTAAAACCTAAACCCTAAAGACGAAACCCTAAAACTCTAAACCCTAAACCCTAAACCCAAAACCCTCAACCCTGAAATTCTAAACCCTAAAACCCTAAACACTAAAATCCTAAACCTCAAAACCCTAAATGCTAAACAATAAAACCCTAAAGACTAAAACTCTAATCCCAAATACCCCTAACCCTAAACCTTAAAACCCTAAACCCACAACCCTCAACCCTAAACCCTAAACCCTAAAACCTGAAAAACTAAACCTTAAACACTAAAACCCTTAACCTTAAAACCCTACAACCTAAACCCTTAAAAACCTAAACCCTAAAATTATAAACCCTAAAACTTTACACCCTTAACCCTAAACCTTAAGACCCAAAACCCTAAACCCTAAACCCTAAAACATGAAATGTTAAACCCTAAAAACGAACAATCTAAAACCCTAAACCCTTAACCTAAAAATGCTAAACCCTAAACCCTAAAATCTAAGACTTAAAATCCTAAAAGTTAAACTCTAAAACCTTAAACCTAAAACCCTAAACCCTAAAACTCTAAACCGTAAACCTTAAACCATGAACCCTAAACTACACAGTAAACCCTAAACCCTAAAACCCTACACACTAAACCCTAAAACCATACAACCTAAACCCGAAAACCCAAAAACTCTAAACCCTACACCCTAAACCCTGGAACCCTAAAACCTAAACCCTAAAAACCTAAAGCCTAAACCCTAAACCCGTATAACCTAAACCCTAAACTCTAAACCTAAACCCAACGTAACTAACTCTAAACCTCTAAAGCCTAAACCTAAAACCCTAAACCTAAACTAAACCTAAACCCTAAAACCCTAAAGCCTAAACTAACCTAAGCCTAAACCTAAACCCTAAACCTAAAGCCTAAACCTAAGCCTAAGACCTAAAACCTAAACCCTAAAACTAAACCCTAAACCCTAAACGGTAAACCTAACCTAAAAAAACCAAACCTAAACCTAAACCGCTAAGCCTAAAGCCTAAACGCTAAACCTAACCTGAAACGTAAGCCCTAACCCTAAACGCTAAACCGCTAAATCCCTAAACCCTAACGCTAAATCCTAAACGGCTAAAACCTAAACCCAAACCCTAAACCCTAAACCTAACCAACACCTAAACCTAAACATAGACCTAAACCTAAACCCTAACCTAAACCCGAAACCCTAAACTAAACTAACCTAACATAACTAAACCTAACCTAAAGCCCTAAAAGCATAAAACCCTAAAGCTAAAGGCCTAAACAAACTAAACATAAACCCTAAAGGCCTAAACTATCCTAAACCTGAAACCTATAAACTAAACCCTAAATCCTAAGCCTAAACCTAAACCCTAAACCAAACGCCTAAACCCTAAACCCTAAACCTAACCAAGCCTAAATTAAACTAACCTAAAACCTAAAGCTAAACGCTAACCCTAAAGCCTAAACCTAAGCCATAAAGCCCTAAACCTAAACTAAACCCTAAACTGAAACCCTAAACCTAAACCTAAACCCTAAACGTAAACTAAACCTCAACTAAACGCTACCCTCAACCTAACCCTAAACGCGCTATAACTAAAACCTAACGTAAAACACCTAACCTAACCATAAACTAAACGCTAAGCTAAACTAACCTAAACGCTAAGCGAACTAAACCTGAAACCTAAACCCTAACGTAAACCTAAGAACCTAAACGCCTAAAGCCTAAAGCCTAACCTAAACCTAAACCTAAACCTAACCTAAAGCCTAAACCCTAAACCTAACCTAAACCTAACCCTAACCCTAAACCTAAAACCACTAAACCTAAACCCTAAACCTAAACCCTAAACCTAACTAACCTAACCTAAACCCTACAACGCCTAACCTAAACACTAAACCCTACCTAAACCTAAACCCTAAGCCTAGACCCTAAACCCTAAACGCTAAACCCTAAACCTAACTAACTAAACCTAAACGCCTACCTACACCTAAACCTATAACCCTAAACCCTAAACCTAACACTAAACTAAAGCCTAACCCTAAACCATAAACCTAACTAAACTAAACGTAAAACGCTAACCACTAAACTAAACTAACCTAACTATACCCTAAACCTAAACCTAAACCTAAACCTAAAAACCTATACCTAAACTCCCTAAACCTAAACCCTAAACTAAACCAAACTAAACCCTAAACCTAAACCTAAACCTAAACCCTAAACCTAAACCGCTAAACCTGAAACTAAACTAAACCCTAACTAAACCTAAAACCCTTTAAACCTAACCCTAAACTTACCTAACACCCTAACTAAACCTAACTAAACTCTCAACCGTGAACCCTAAACCCTAAACCTAAACATAAACCTAACCCTAAACCCTAACCTGAGAACCCTAAACCCTAAACCCTAAAAGCCTAACTAACCTAAACATAAAGCTAAACCCTAAAACCCTAACCTAAACCTAAACCTAAACCTAAACCTAAAACCCTAAACCTGAAACCCTAAACCCTAAACCATAAACCTAACCTAACCTAAACGTAACCTAAACCTAAACTAAACCTAAACCCTAAACCCTAAATAACCCTACAACCCTAACCCTAAACGCTAAACCCTAACCTGAACCTAAACCGCTAAACGCGTAGACATAAACTCTAAACTAAACCCTAAACCTAACCCTAACCAAGCCTGAAACCTAAACCCAAACCCTAAACTAAACCAACCCTACTAAACCCTAACCTAAACCCTAAACCTAACCCTAAACCTAAAACCTAAAGCTAAACCTACCCTAACCCTAAACTAAACTAAACCTAAACCTAAACCTTAATACCTAAACATACACAACTAAACCCTAAACCTAAACTAAACCTAAACCCTTAACCTAAACCTAAACCAAACCTAAACCCTAACCTAACCGAACCGCTAAACCTATAACATAAACCTAAACCCTAAACCTAAACCCTAACCCAAACCCTAAGGCCTAAACGCTAAACCTAAAGCCCTAACCTAAACCTAAACATAAAGCCTAAACCTACCTAAACCTAACCTAAACCCTAAACCTAACATAAACCTAACCTAACAAACCTAAACCCTAAACTAAACTAACTAAACCTAACCTAAACTAAACCTAAACCTAAACCTAAACCCTAAACCTACCCTAAACCCTAAACCCTAACCTAAAACCTAGAAACCCTAACCCCTAAACCTAACCTAAACCTAAACCTAAACTAACTAAACCCTAACCTAAAAACCTAAACCTAAACCTAACCTAAGCCTAAACCTAAACCCTAAACCAAACTAAACCTAACCCTAAACCTAAACCTAACCTAAAACTAACCTAAACCCTAAACCTAAAAGCTAACTGAAAACCTACACTAACCTAACCTAAATCCTAACCTACCCTAAACCTAAACTAAACCTAACCTAAACCAACCCTAAACAAACCAAACTAAAAACCTAACCTAACCCTAACTAAAGCCTAACCCTAAACACTAACCGCTAAACCTAACCCTAAACCCTAAACCTAACCTAACTAACCTAACCTAAACCTAAACCCGTAAACTAAACCTAAACTAACCTAACCTAAACCCTAAACCTAAACCCTAAACCTAAACCTAACCCAAAACCTAAAGCCTAAAGCCTAAACCTAACCTAAACCTAAACCCTAAACCCTAAACCAACCTAAACCATAACTAAACCCTAACCCTAAACCTAACCTAACCATAAACCCTGAACCCAAACCTAAACCTAACCTAAACCTAACCTAACGCTAAACCCTAACCTAAACTAAACCTAAACCAACTAAACCCTAAACTAAACCCTCTAACCCCTAAAAAAACCTAAACCTAAACCTAACCTAAACCCTACCTCAAACCCTAAACCTAAACCAAACCTAGACCCTAAAACCTAAACATAAACCTAAACTAAACCCTAAACCTAAACCCGCCTAAACTAAACCTAAACCTAAACCCTAAACGCCTAACCCTAAAGCTAAAGCCCTAACTAACCCTAAACCTAAACCCTAAACTAACCTAACCTAAACCCTAAACTCCTAAACCTAAACATAAACCTGAGAACCTACAACCCTAAACCCTAAAAACCTAAACTAAACTAAGACTAAACCCTAAACCCTAACTTAACGCCTAAACTAAACCTAAACGTAAACCTAAATAACCTAAACTCCTAAACTAAACCTAAAACCTAAACCCTAAACACTAACCCTAACCTAACCCAAACCTAAACGCTAACACTAACCTAAACCTAAACCTAAATCTAAAGCTACCTAAACCTAACACCTAAACTAACCATCACCCTAAACCTAAACCTAAACCCTAATCCTAACCTAAACCTAAACCTAAACCTAAACCTAACCTATCGCCTGAAACCTAAACCTAAACTAAACTAAACTAACTAAACCTAAACCTAAACCTAAATCCTAAACCTAAACCTAAACCCTAAAGCTAACTATAAGCCCAACCCTAAAACCTAAACGTAAACTAAACCTAACCTAAACCTAAACCTAAAGCCTAAAGCCTAAGACCTAACCTTAACCTAAACTAAAACTAACCTAATAAACCTGAAACCCTAACCCTCAACCTAAACCCCTAAAAACAAAAAAAACCCCCCTACCCTAAACTAACCTAAACCTAACCT
Source organism: Vitis amurensis (assembly GCA_037355405.1). Classification (NCBI taxonomy): domain Eukaryota; kingdom Viridiplantae; phylum Streptophyta; class Magnoliopsida; order Vitales; family Vitaceae; genus Vitis; species Vitis amurensis. The sequence goes on from JBAPGN010002998.1 coordinate 10,063, forward strand.
AACCAAACCTAAACCTAATCCTAAACCTAACCCTAAACCTAAACCTAAACTAAACCCTAAACCTAACCTAAACCCTAAATCCTAAACTAACTATAACCCTAAACCTAACCTAAAACCTAACTAAACCCTAAACTAAACTAACCCTAAACCCTAAACCGTAAACCCTAAACCTAAACCTAAACCTAAACTAATCCCTACCTAAACCTAAAACACTAAAACCCTAGAGCCCTAAAGCGCCGTAAACCTTAACCCTAAACCCTAAACCCTAAAACCTAAACCCTGAAAGAAACCTAACGTAGAACCTAGAACGGTAAACCCTAAAAGGCTAAAGCACTAACCCTAAAAGCGCTAAACCTAAAGCGCTAGACAGCTAAACCCTAACACGCTAACCCTAACTAAACCCTAAACGATACCTTTCTAAACCTAAACCCTAAACCTAACCTAAACCTAACCGCTAACCTAAACTAAACCGCTTAAACCATAAACCTAAAGCCCAACCCTAAAACTAAAGACCTAAACCTAGAACTAAACCCTAAACCCTAAACCCTACCTAACCCTAAACCTAACCCTAACCCTAAACCTCTAAACGCTAAACCTAAACCTAAACCTAAATCGCTAAACCTAAAGTCCCTAAAACGCTAAACCTAAATCGCAAACCTAACCTAAACGCTAAACCTAAAGCCTAAACCTAGACCTAAACCGCTAAAACCTAAACTAAACCTAAACCTCTATACCGCTATAGAGCCTGAACCCTAAACCTAAACGCATCAATCCCTAAACTATATCCTAAACCTAACGCCTAAAGCCCTAACCTAACCTACCTAAAGTCCCTAAACTGAAACCTGATATCTAAACCTAAACCTAAACCTAAACCTAAAGCCTAAACCGCTAAACTAACCCTACAACCCTAACCTCTAAACCTAAACTAAACCTAAACCCTAAACCTAAACTAAACCCTAACCCTAAGTAAACCTAAACCTAAGCTAACCTAAGAACCTGAAAGCTAAACCTAAACCGCTAAACTAAACGCTAAGCCCTAAACCTAAACCTAAACCAAACCTAAACCTAAACCCTAAAGAGCCTAACTAACCCTAAACCTAAACCTAACCTAAACCCTAAAGCCTAAACCTTGAAACCTAACCCTAAACCTAAACCTGAAACCTAAACTAACCCTAATCCTAAACCTAAACCTAAACCCTAACCTAAACGCTAACTTAAACCCAAACCTAAACCCTAAACCCTAACCTAAAGCTAAACTAAACCTAAACCTAAACCCTAAACTAAGCATAAGCTAAACTAATCGCTAAACCTAAACCCCTAAACCTAAACGCTAACCCTAACCTAAACCTACCTAAACCTAACCTAAAACCCTAAACCTAAACCCTAACCCTAAAGCCTACACCGTAAACCCTAAACCTAAACATAAACCTAAACCCTAAAGCTAACCTAAGCCTAAACGCTAATACCCTAACCCTAAATCTAAACCCTAAACTAACTAGAACCCTCAACCTAACTAAACTAAACCTAAACCTTAACCTAAACGTAACCTACAACCTAACTAAACCTAAACCCAAACCCTAACCTAAACCTAAACCTAAACCTAAGACTAAACCCTAAACACCTAACCTAAACCTAAACCTCTAACCTAAATAAACTAACCCTAAATGCCTAAACCTAAACTATAAATCCCCTAAACGCTAAAACCCTAAACTAAACCTAAACCTAAACCTAAACCCTAAACTAAACCCTAAACCGTAACCTAACGCCTAAACCCTAAACCCTAACCACTAAAACCTAACCTACCTAACCTAAAACCGTAAACCCTAAAACCTAGAACCCTAAACCTAACCCGTAACGCTAAACCCTAAACCTAACACTAAACTAAAGCCTAAACCTAAACCCTAAACCAAAACTACCCTAACCCAAGCCCTAAACCTAAACCCTAACCCTAACCTAACCTAAACTAAACCTAAACCCTAACCTAAACCCTAACCTAAACCCTAAACTAACCCTAACCTAAATAACCTAAACTAACCCTAACTAAGCTAACCTAAACCTGAAACTAAACCCTAAACCTAGAACCTAACCCAAGCCTAAACCCTAAAAACCTAAACCTAACCTAAACCTAACTCTAAAA